>JAJIBD010020652.1:0-16224 GCA_021461705.1 Cryptotis parvus | reverse complement strand
TGTCTCAGCACTGACCACGCGGTGTGCAGGTGTCTCAGTAATGACCATGTGGATGTGCGGGTGTCAGTAATGACCACGCGAGGTGTGCGGGGTGCCTCAGTACTGACCACGCTGGGTGTGCGGTGTCTCAGTACTGACCACATGGGTGTGCGGGTATCTCAGTACTGACCACACGGGTGTGCAGTGTCTCAGTAGTGACCACACGAGTGTGTGGGTGTCTCCAAGTACTGACGGACCCGGGTGTGCGGTGTCTCAGTACTGACCACACGGGTGTGCGGTGTCTCAGTAGTGACCACGCGAGTGTGGGTGTCTCAGTACTGAAAGGCGGTGTCGGTGTCTCAGTAGTGACCACACAGGTGTGCGGTGTCTCAGTACTGACCACACGGGTGTGCAGGTGTCTCAGTAATGACCACGCGGAGGTGTCACGGGTGCCTCAGTACTGACCACGCGGGTGTGCGGTGTCTCAGTAATGACCATGTGGGTGTGTGGGTGTCAGTAATAACCACGCGGGTGTACGGGTGTCTCAGTACTGACCACGGGGTGTGCTGGTGTCTCAGTAATGACCATGTGGGTGTGCGGTGTCAGTAATGACCACGCTGGTGTCGCGTGTCTCAGTACTGACCACGCGGGTGTGCGGTGTCTCAGTAATGACCACACGGTGTGCGGGTGCCTCATTACTGACCACGCGGGTGTGCTGGTGTCTCAGTAATGACCATGTGGGTGTGCGGGTGTCAGTAATGACCCACGCTGGTGCACGGGTGCCTCAGTACTGACCATGCGGGTGTGCTGGTGTCTCAGTAATGACCACGTGGGTTTGCGGGTGTCAGTACTGACCACGCTGGGTGTCGCGGGTGTCTCCAAGTAGTGACCACGCCGGGGTGTGCGGTGTCTCAGTACTGACCACGCGGGTGTGCAGGTGTCTCAGTGTTGACCATGTGGGTGTGTGGGTGTCAGTAATGACCCCGCGCGGGTGTCCGGGTGCCTCAGTACTGACCATGTGGGTGTGTCTCAGTATTGACCACACAGGTGTGTGGTGCTTCAGTATTAACCATGCAGGCATTTCTGATTCACATCTCTTCAGGAATCCATCCTTCTGACTTGGGGCTTGGTCCTGTCTCTTCTTTTGAAGAGGGCCTGAAGCCTTTAGTCCTTGCTGCCCCCCTAACCCTCCAAGGACAGAACTCCAGCCTCTCAGACCCCACGTGGCTCCCTGGCTTCCTGGAACGCTGTCTAGGGAGCTGGTATTCCCCATGCTCAGGACATCCAGGGCCACCAAGGTTTCACAGTCACTTCATCTTCCAGGGCTGAAAAACGATGCTCACATGGCATATGGAGGGACAACAGCCTGATTCCCAGACACTGTTCTGGGCTAAGAGAATTTGACTGTGAAGGGCCAGGGCTGCACAGCTCACAGGAAGTAGACCGAGCAACACAGTGGTGAACAAAAAAATAATGAAAAAGAACCTCTCTCACTGTGGGCTCACTGCAAGGTCTGTCCTCTTTCCATGCAACCTGCTGACCAAGTGAGGGAAGAACTACAGCTTGAGGCCACGTGGGCGCAGCGACAACAGTCACATGCAGTAGAAACTGTGGGCCTACGTCTGTGTCCTCTATTTTCTTATTCGATATTAACGCTTCTTAAGCAGATGCTCTGCCGTTATTCACTGTTTGTATTTTTTTTTCAGGAAGGACATGTGTGATCCAGTAACTAAAGAAAGCTGAGATCACTCTGGCATGGTCTAGAAAGCAAAAACAGAAACAAAACAAAAGCAGATCTTATTACTTCATATGTATGTACTAGCAACTTATAACAAGTCAGTCCTGAAATCAAATAAAATCCAGCTTTGTATACAAATTAAGTTGGTGGTAGTACATTGGCGGAAGCCACCACAGTTGGCCCTGGGTCTTTGCAGCTTAAAGTCATTTGCATTGCCTTAAGGCTCTTACGCAAATTACAATAGGAGACTAGGGGCAGGAATGGTTAAGGCAGTTTGATTTTGCTACTTTTACTTGGGATATCGTCACAATTTCTATTACGAACCCAATGCTATCTAGTCTGGTGACCTTCCTCTTACCCCCCACGGGTCCTCTTCATGGGATCAGAAGTATAACAGGAGGCTATGTTGGAACCACCTTTTGGAATCAGCTCTGTAAGATTAAAGCAGAGGTCATGCTGGCTTCTGCGTCAGGCAAGTGAACACAGCCTTTCCAGTAAAACAGAGAGCAGAGCATGAAAATCACACTGGAGCAAAGTAATATGGACATGGACCATGTGGGTGCCAGAGATGACCATCTAGCTGCATGAAGTTCATGGTCCGAAATTGTTATTTTCCACGTTATACTTCCTGATGTTATAATTTCCTCATGTTATACTACCGAGAGTATCCCACTCGCACGGCAGAGCCTGGCAATCTACTCGTGTCGTATTTGATATGGCAAAAATCAGTAACAATTACAGACCTTATTCCCATGACCTGAACGAATGGTTTGAGGCTCTTTGTGTTCCTGGAGTGAGAGCAGATACCCTTGGGCTACACTAGCAATGCAACAGGATGTATGGACACAGCCTCAGCGGCTCAGGTGTGGGTGGCCCTAAACTGCCTTCCTTGGTCTGATGTCAATGACAGGTGCATCGAGCTGGGGGCAGTGCAAGAACCTTCTGCCTCCACTTGGGCGTGCCACACTTGGGTGCTAGGGGGCTGCCCACGACAGACGCCAAGGTCCTGACTTGGTGAGCCAGAAAAACGAAGATGAGTGGAGTGGAGACTGTACTGGGGTGGGGTCTGTCTGGTGTGAGGGGTGGGGTCTGTGAGTGGAGTCTGTGGTGGGTCTGTCTGGGTATGAGGGGTGGGGTCTGTGAGTGGAGCAATGCAACAGGACATATGGAGATGTTACTGGTGCCTGCTCGAGCAAACTGATGACCGGGAAGACAAGTGGCTAGTGACATACTTCATGAGCTGCTTTTGTTCGTAGGGTGTGATTCCTGCGCCAGCCCCTTCTCCATCGTATTGTGCATATGAGCTCGTTGGGATAGTAGGGACTGAGGCCCTGTTAATCGCATTATTTATTCATTTATTTATTTATCTATTTATTTATTTATTTATTTTTGCTTTTTTTTGGGGTCACACCTGGCAAATGCTCAGGGGTTTCTCCTGGCTCTGCACTCAGGAATCACTCCTGGCGGTGCTCGGGGGACCATATGGAATGCCGGGATCGAACCTGGGCCGGCATAGGCCAGCTGTGTGCAAGGCAAACGCTCAGGCACCATCATTAGCATTTTTTAGACCTGGGCTAGGAGTGGCTACCTAGAGATTTGCATGTGAGTGCTGGTCTCTGACTTGGCAAAAGAGGGGCCCTTTGTGGGCTTTTGAGCCTTTTCAGAGATAAAAGCTATGTTTTTTTTTTGTTTTGTTCTTTTAAAGAAGTGTCCTACTTGGTGGGAGTTCTTGCCCTGAACACACGGTCAGAGAAATCTGTTCACCAGCCACTGGTCTGGGAGATCTCACTGCCTTGGATTGTAGTGACGAAGTCTGTTTAATTACTGGCGGTACGTAAAAGCCTTTTGAAACTGTGCTAAAACTGTGGTTTTATTCGTCTGCTTCTGGCCCTTGAGTAAAAGGGAACTCGTTCCCTGATACTTTTGGGGATTCCAACCGACCTCCCCCACTCGCTGCTATCTGGCATCCCTGAGTAGGCATGAACCATCAACCTTCTGTGAGTCATATGTTATGCGAAATGAATTGGGTTTGAAGCTGTATTTACCAGTATGGACCTGACAGGTTACAACTTGCATTAGACCTCAACCAGGGCCAGTATTAGTTCAGAGTACCGTAAACGTAGACTCCGAAAGAGGAAAATCAGATGCCCAGGGAGGAGATGGAAGTCAGAGGGTATTAGCACAGGCAGGACTCGGTGAAAGTGAGTGGAAAGACACCACAGAGCACTGAGGCTTGCAGAAGGCCCACCTGCACCAGGTGGACATGGGCTCTCTTGCCTACCGGCGCTGTGCTGTTTCTGGGTTCAGACTTGGGGCTAGGGATCCACCATCACTTGGCCCAATGCTGCTGCTCCAAACAGGGCTTGTGCCGAGGCAGGACCAACTGTTCTGAACCAAACAATGCTCTCAGAAAAAAGGCAGCCAGGGTTGGGCCCACAGGGGCTGTCTGGCTGCCGCCAAGATCACACTCAAAAGGACAGGCCCAGAGTCACTCCACAGCCTGTGACCCAAAGCCCAGATACATATGCGACCCACACCAGCGGAATATCCTCTACTGAGCATGGCCTCAAAGACGCTTCCAGAGAAGGTACCTGACAGAGGCCGGGCCACGGCTCTCAGTCTGAGGGAAGCTTTCTGCCCAGGTCCAGCTTAGGGAAGCAATAGAAGTAGAACTGCGAGTAGAACTGCGAGTAGAACTGTGGCGGCACAACATCAACATCTGAATAGCTGCCTGCTTCTGTGTTTTTGAAGGGCTGACACCATGCAGTGTTCAGGGGGCTACTGCAGAGAGTGCTGGGGTTACAACCTGAGATATCAGACCTGCCTAGGTGAAGCCTGGTGGAATCTCCCAGACTCAGGTTTCAATTTTTAAATAATTTATTTTCACCTCTGGACTATTATTCCAGAGGTGAAATAGTTATTAAGAATAACTATTAAATTATATAACATAATTTAATCATTATGTTAAATGAATAACTTCCTATTCATTTAACATAACTGAAATTTTGCATTTTGAGATAAAACTCTGGTGAAAACATAAATAGAAGATAAAAGAAGCTCTGATAACCCACAACAATACAGAACCAGCAACAAAGGCTGGCAGAGACCGAGGCTGTGTGAGAGCAAGCATACAGGGGTGGGAAGCCAGGCTGCTGGGGTGCTCCATGGGCCTCATGTTGGCAGAAAGCAGACCAAAGTATATGCTAAGGTCTGTTGGATACTGCCTGCTAACACATACACAGGGTTTTTAGCAGACTGTCTCCCCAATAGAGTTAGTATGAAGAATTCCCACGATTGCAGATACACAGACCTGCTGTCCTAGGTCATTTCCCTGAGTCACATCTCCTTGTTGGTTGTAGCTAGCCTAAGATGGAGTCTAATGGACGCTGCTTGATGTGCAGACAGAAAACAGGTTTTTCTTGTGTTTCTGTTACTTCAAAGCCGATAAGACCTTGTCATCTTGGGCTAGTCAGGAAGGCCAAGTCAGCATACTGTAACGCATTCTTTTGTTTATTTCTCACCTCACCTACATAGCAGTCCCTGCAGGTTTGGCTACTGTTTGTCTCACCCACTGTGGAGGACAAAAACTTAACTTGTCAGTTTGCCGCAGTAAGCCACAGAGAAGCTAGTGGGGACTCCCTGCATTCACACAAGCTCAGCAGGGAGGGCCCTGTCAGGGTGGCGTATACATGTCTGGAGACTGCATCTACACACACCACATGTGATATTCGCAGGCACACAGGGAGGGGCCACCCACAGCCACACAACAGCACACGTCCTACGGCTCCTGAGAAAACCAGCCAACTGCTCTGCATGCAGCACTGGGAACACCTGGGCAGTGCCTACCTGGAGGCATTAGGCAGTGCTCTGGGAACACTTCCAGGGCATGCTTTAATCTCACGGTGTCTTCTACAAGTAACAGCGTCTTCATGTGATCCAGAAAGAGGAGGTCGGAGTACGGCAGGCTGTGGGTTTCAAGGTGCTTGAGAAATTGCGCAGCTGATTCCACTGAAACGGAGAACTCCGAATCTCTGGCTGCACCTAAATAGAGAATGCCACACAGAGGCCTCAGACCTCACACTGACGCCAGGTGACACTTTAGAAATGCGTACCCAGACAACACTTCCCATTCAAACCCCAGGCAGCACCTCACAGGGATGACTAGACAAACCTCGCTCTCGAACACACTGATGATACCTCACCCACGGATGCTTGGCTGACACACAGATGCCAGACACAACGCACACATGGAGGCCCCCATTCACCTGCCAGCTCACGTGTGTCCTAGGGATCTGCCCTTGACTGCCAAGCCCCTACACTACTGGAGAGGAAGACACGGAGCATCTGGCTGATGCCGTTCTTCTCCGGAGCAGGAGTCCTGCCACCGCCAGGCAGAGGGTGGTGATGTCTCGCCCTAGCTCCACACCTGAGGGATTCTACCTCCCGGGATCTGATTTTCTAGTTGATGCCGGCAGGGCGGTTGGTCATGTGAGGAACACGACTTCATCGGGTCGGCCATGCTTTCCTGTTAGTCGCCTGGACATGACAAGGAAAAGGGTGTCCATCACCTGCATGACTGGTTCAACTCACCTATTAATGGTGTTCTCAGGCCATCACTGTTAAATCTGTTCCTCCTTTCCCCAATGAATACACAGCTCCATTTCTCAATCTAGTTCATAGGGACAGCTGGACGTCTCTGCAATCTAAATTACAGCCACTAGGAAAGCACCAAGGCAGGAGTTTGCCTGGTCCTAGTTTTGCGGGAGGTGTCATATACTTTAGCCTGCTTCTTTCTCAGCCTCAGCTCAACATAAGGAAGCAATCATCACCCTGACAACAAACCTTTCATTTCTTAGCTTCTGCAAAATGCAAATAGTTACCCCAAGATGACTTGTGAGAAATCTTAAGTGACCAAGCAGACCTAAAGGAGAGAGACGGCTCTGTGCTCACTTCCCTCTCCGCTGCGACATGAACTCATCCCTGTCTTGGACCTGGGTGATGAACTGAGAATGCCGTGGGCTCTGTGTCCCAGAGCAGTGCTAACGGGGAAGGCAGGTGGCCCCAGTGAGCCTCTCGGTCCAGGCTTCTGGAGAAGGAATTTAAACGCCTAATGTCGCCTTCAAAACTATTTATTTTGGATGCTGAAAATTATCATAGTTATGTTTATAAATTATTTCAATGTTTTATCATTGGGCCATAGCCGGTGGTGCTCAGGGGACCGTATGTGGTGCTGGTAATCAAATCTGGGTCCGTCGTGTGCGATACCTCTTACCCACTGTGCTGTAAGAGATGTCTGATCCCCAAAATTCATGCTCTGAGTTTGTATTTTCTTATTTTTCTCAAGTGGATACCATTTTTTAAAAGAAAAACGGGGGAAAACGTACCATCATAAAAGTACAGTTCTTGTGTTGACTTCAAGAATGTCAGTATGTCATCTGCCCTTTTGTCAGTCCTGCTAACTCCTTCCTCAGAAGCCTCTGTGCCCACTTCCAGCTCCTGGCCTGGCCCTTGCTCCCGGGCCTCTGTGCCCACTTCCGGCTCCAGGCCTGGCCCTTGCTCCCGGCCTCTGTGCCCACTTCCCGGCTCCAGGCCTGGCCCTTGCTCCCGGGCCTCTGTGCCCACTTCCGGCTCCAGGCCTGGCCCTTGCTCCCGGGCCTCTGTGCCCACTTCCGGCTCCAGGTCTGCTCCTGGTTCCTGGATGTCTATGCCCAATCCCAGCTCCAGGCCTGGCCCTTGCTCCCGGGCCTCTGTGCCCACTTCCGGCTCCAGGTCTGCTCCTGGTTCCTGGATGTCTATGCCCAATCCCAGCTCCAGGCCTGGCCCTTGCTCCTGGGCCTCTGTGCCCACTTCCAGCTCCAGGTCTGCTCCTGGTTCCTGGATGTCTATGCCCACTCCCAGCTCCAAGTCTGGTCCATCCTCTTCATCCTGATCCCCTGGCTCACTGCTTCCCTCTTCAGGCTGGTACAGGAAGTTCACACCAGAAGTCTTGCTGGTTAGTAAGCCTGCTGCTTTTTTTCCTTTTAATTTGCTGTTTCTTCTTCAGTTTCCTTTTCTTGTTTCTGCTCATGGCAGGGCCATCTGAGTGACATGACTGCAGTGTTTTCCATGAAAGACCACACCGTTTCTCCAAATATGCTTTATCTGCAGAAACATCCCTGAGGTTGTTTTCATATGTTCTCTTTGACTTACGCTTTCTAATTCTTCTTCTCTTTGGTTGATCATGAAGATCCTGATCTATAAAATAAAAATTAAATACAATAGTATTTTGTGTAATGGAATCATATTTACCATAGGATATTACAGTTTTATTGGAGAAGGAATTTAAAATATTTACCTTAAAACTTATTATGCCACCATCATCCTGGGACTTGATCTAACTTGTTTGTTAGATCAAGTTTGTTTCAAAAAAGGCAAAAATGATGTGGCACATTCACTGTCAGTCATGATAAATGACCTGCTCTCAGGTTGGGGAGAACTGTTACACTGGTACACACTGGGAGAAAATTCCCTGCTGTGATTAAGAGAAAAAAGAGAATTCTTTTGTTTTCAAAAATGTTATTGTAGTGTTCTCTAGAGTTATGTTTGAGAAAAAGAAAGAAATTAGCCAAGCCCATGAGCATCAGCAGGCAACAGAGACGAGGGCTAAGTGGCTACCACAGGGGCCGGAGCACAGCACAGCGGGAGGGCGTCTGCCTTGCATGCGGCCTACTCGGGTTCCATACCCAGCATCCCATATGGTCCCCCAAGCACTGCCAGGGAGTAATTCCTGAGTGATGAGCCAGGAGTAACTACTGAGCATCGCTGAGTGTGACGCAAAAAGCAAAATTAAGAAAAAAAACCAAAAAAAAATAAAACTAAGTGACAGCCACAGGAAGAAGGAGCAGGCGGGTAAACCGTGTCTCTGTACGCCAGGTCTTAGCCACAGCCCCACACCGCCCACAGACACAAGCCTAAGAGCGCTGTGCATACAGCGCCCGAAGTCATAAGCACGTGTGCATGTACACGTGGCCACAGGGATACGAGCCGGCTGACCCTGTCCAAGCAGCTCCTGCCCACTCTCTGCGAGGCGTGGCATGTGCCCTCCCAGGAGCTTCAGGTTCAACAGAGCTCAGTTCCAGGGAGTTTTGCTGATGCTGGCCCCTGACTTTCACGAGATTCAAGACTGATTGGCTGTGTTAGAAAGGGGAGAACCAGAAACACTGGAGGATCTGTGACATCTTTCTTCAGACACCAAACTCCAGCTGTTTCTGTAAGGAATGCCTGGGAGCAGTGGTCTCTGCTTGGCTGAAGAGCCACAGAGAAGGAAAGAACAGCTGCTAAGAGTCATTCTCCCCTCAGACACCAAAGTTTCAAAGCATAATCAGAAGTCAGAGAGGAGCAGCACTTCCCTGAACTGTACATACTGAGTGTAGTGTAGACAGCAGGGATCTGGACTTCCTGAGGAAGGGGTACAGTGTAGACTGCAGGGATCTGGGCTTCCTGAGGGAAGGGTGCAGTGTAGACTGCATGGATCTGGGCTTCCTGAGGAAGAGTGCAGTGTAGACTGCAGGGATCTGGTTTTTCTGAGGAAGGGGTGCAGTGGAGACTGCAGGGATCTGGGGTTCCTGAGGAGGGTGCAGTGTAGACTGCAGGGATCTGGGCTTCCTGAGGAAGGAGTGCAGTGTAGACTGCAGGGATCTGGGCTTCCTGAGGAAGGAGTGCAGTGTAGACTGCAGGGATCTGGGCTTCCTGAGGAAAGGTGCAGTGTAGACTACAGGGATCTGGGCTTCCTGAGGAAGGGGTACAGTGTAGACAGCAGGGATCTGGGCTTCCTGTGGAAGGGGGTACAGTGTAGACTGCAGGGATCTGGGTTTCCTGAGGAAGGGGTACAGTGTAGACAGCAGGGATCTGGGCTTCCTGTGGAAGGGGTACAGTGTAGACAGCAGGGATCTGGGCTTCCTGAGGAAGGGTACAGTGTAGACAGCAGGGATCTGGGCTTCCTGAGGAAGGGTACAGTGTAGACAGCAGGGATCTGGGCTTCCTGAGGAAGGGTACAGTGTAGACAGCAGGGATCTGAGTTTCCTGAGGAAGGGTGCAGTGTAGACAGCAGGGATCTGGGCTTCCTGTGGAAGGGGTACAGTGTAGACAGCAGGGATCTGGGCTTCCTGAGGAAGGGTACAGTGTAGACAGCAGGGATCTGAGTTTCCTGAGGAAGGGGTACAGTGTAGACTGAAGGGATCTGAGTTTCCTGAGGAAGGGTGCAGTGTAGACAGCAGGGATCTGGGGCTTCCTGTGGAAGGGGTACAGTGTAGACAGCAGGGATCTGGGCTTCCTGAGGAAGGTTACAGTGTAGACAGCAGGGATCTGGGCTTCCTGAGGAAGGGTACAGTGTAGACTACAGGGATCTGGGCTTCGTGAGGAAGGGATACAGTGTAGACTGCAGGAATCTGGGTTTCCTGAGGAAGGGGGTACAGTGTAGACTGCAGGGATCTGGGCTTCCTGAGGAAGGGATACAGTGTAGACTGCAGGGGATCTGGGCTTCCTGTGGAAGGGGTACAGAATAGACAGCAGGGATCTGGGATTCGTGAGGAAGGGGTGCATTGTAGACTGCAGGGATCTGGGCTTCCTGAGGAAGGGGTGCAGTGAAGACTGCAGGGATCTGGGTTTCCTGAGGAAGGGGTGCAGTGTAGACTGCAGGGATCTGGGCTTCCTAAGGAAGGGGTACAGTGTAGACTGCAGAGATCTGGGTTTCCTGAGGAAGGGGTACAGTGTAGACAGCAGGGATCTGGGCTTCCTGAGGAAGGGTGCAGTGTAGACAGCAGGGATCTGGGTTTCCTGAGGAAGGGTACAGTGTAGACAGCAGAGATCTGGGTTTCCTGAGGAAGGGGTACAGTGTGGAGACAGCAGGGATCTGGGCTTCCTGAGGAAGGGTGCAGTGTAGACTGCAGGGATCTGGGCTTCCTGAGGAAGGGGTACAGTGTAGACTGCAGAGATCTGGGCTTCCTGAGGAAGGGGTGCAGTGTAGACTACAGGGATCTGGGCTTCCTGAGGAAGGGGTGCAGTATAGACTACAGGGATCTGGGCTTCCTGAGGAAGGAGTGCAGTGTAGACTGCAGGGATCTGGGCTTCCTAAGGAAGGGGTACAGTGTAGACTGCAGAGATCTGGGTTTCCTGAGGAAGGGGTGCAGTGTAGACTGCAGGGATCTGGGCTTCCTGAGGAAGGGGTGCAGTGAGACTGCAGGGATCTGGGCTTCCTGAGGAAGGGGTACAGTGTAGACTGCAGGGATCTGGGTTTCCTGAGGAAGGAGTGCAGTGTAGACTACAGGGATCTGGGCTTCCTGAGGAAGGAGTGCAGTGTAGACAGCAGGGATCTGGGCTTCCTGAGGAAGGAGTGCAGTGTAGACAGCAGGGATCTTGGCTTCCTGAGGAAGGAGTGCAGTGTAGACAGCAGGGATCTGGGCTTCCTGAGGAAGGGGTGCAGTGTAGACTGCAGGGATCTGGGCTTCCTGAGGAAGGGTGCAGTGTAGACAGCAGAGATCTGGGTTTCCTGAGGAAGGGTGCAGTGTAGACAGCAGGGATCTGGGCTTCCTGAGGAAGGAGTGCAGTGTAGACTACAGGGATCTGGGCTTCCTGAGGAAGGGGGTGCAGTGTAGACAGCAGAGATCTGGGTTTCCTGAGGAAGGGGTACAGTGTAGACTGCAGAGATCTGGACTTCCTGAGGAAGGGGTGCAGTGTAGACTACAGGGATCTGGGCTTCCTGAGGAAGGGGTGCAGTGTAGACTGCAGAGATCTGGGTTTCTGAGGGAAGGGGTGCAGTGTAGACTGCAGGGATCTGGGCTTCCTGAGGAAGGGTACAGTGTAGACAGCAGGGATCTGGGCTTCCTGAGGAAGGGGTACAGTGTAGACTGCAGAGATCTGGGCTTCCTGAGGGAAGGGGTGCAGTGTAGACTGCAGGGATCTGGGTTTCCTGAGGAAGGGGTACAGTGTAGACTGCAGAGATCTGGGTTTCCTGAGGAAGGGGTGCAGTGTAGACTGCAGAGATCTGGGCTTCCTGAGGAAGGGGTGCAGTGTAGACTGCAGGGATCTGGGTTTCCTGAGGAAGGGTGCAGTGTAGACTGCAGGGATCTGGGCTTCCTGAGGAAGGGGTGCAGAGTAGACTGCAGGGATCTGGGCTTCCTGAGGAAGGAGTGCAGTGTAGACTGCAGGGATCTGGGCTTCCTGAGGAAGGGGTACAGTGTAGACTGCAGGATCTGGGTTTCCTGAGGAAGGGGTGCAGTGTAGACTGCAGGATCTGGGTTTCCTGAAGAAGAATGCAGTGTAGACTGCAGGGATCTGGGCTTCCTGAGGGAAGGAGTGCAGTGTAGACTGCAGGGATCTGGGCTTCCTGAGGAAGGGGTACAGTGAAGACTGCAGGGATCTGGGTTTCCTGAGGGAAGAGTGCAGTGTAGACTGCAAGGATCTGGGCTTCCTGAGGAAGGTGTGCAGTGTAGACTGCAGGGGTGAATATCCTGAAGAAGTGCAGTGTAGACTGCAGGATCTGGGTTTCCTGAGGGAGGAAGCAGTGTAGACTGCAGGGAATTGAATATCCTGAAGAAGTGCAGTGTGGACTGCAGGGGAACTGGGTTAACTGAAGGAAGGTTTGTAGTGCAGGCTGTGTATGGACCTACAAGGTCGTCAGGGGTAGGTGACAGAGATGGAGAACAGCATGCTCTGTGGGCAGGGGTGAACTCGTGTTCCATTACTGACGCCAAAGTGCAGGATTTGAACCTGGGGCCTCTTAGAAAAGGACCCATGGGGGCGGAGAGATAGCCCAGCGGGTAGGGCGTTTGCCTTGCGTGGTCGGCCTGTGCGGCCCGGGTTCGAATCCCGGCATTCCATATGGTCCCCCGAGTACCGCCAGGAGTAATTCCTGAGTGCAGAGCCAGGAGTAACCCCTGAGCATTGCCGGGTGTGACCCAAAAGCAAAAAAAAAAAAAAAAGAAAGAAAAGGACCCATGATACCCAATTTGGTTTACTATGGACCTCTTCCTTGGCCTTCTTGCTACAACACCTGTGCCCTCCATCCAACACTGCCTTCACAGGGACCATTTCCATGACTTTCTTGCTAAAACACCTGTGCCCTCCATCCTATACTGCTCCTCACACGGACCACTTCCCTGGCTTTCTTACTACATGTACCATAGTCCTCCATCTGAAACTGCTCCTCACCAATGTGCCCACCCTGGGAGAAAATTGATTTCTGTGGCTACTTAAGTGCACAATAAAATTTCTTCATCGAGATCACTACTCTTAAGAATATCCCAAAATTTCCATTAAACTATTTATCTAAAGTCATATCCCAAAGATGGCAACAGGCTTGAAAAATGAATGTTATTCCTCTATTTACCCATTTGTAGGTTTAAGATTTCCAACCCTTTCATGAAAAAGCCAATCAAGGTTATGAAACAGTTTCCTTGATCTTCAATTTAACTAAGCTCATTTTATACAGTTTCCTAGTTCATACTACTAAAAAGCACTCAGAGGAAACACTTGTTGATAACTGGGTCCCTCTGAGGGGAGCTTTGGAAACAATGAATTTAAGGGGAACGAGACTGTTTGAAGTTTCTGATGAGTGCTCAGGCCTTTGCTATCTCTCCTCCGAGATAAACAGCCAACACCAAAAGCAAAGATCAAAGGCGATTTTCCACCAGAAAGCATAAAGAGGTTATGCCACAATAACAAAATCAATACAGAATGGCAGGAATTAAAAAGAAAATACTGGAAGATCCAGGAAAAAAGGTTCTGCTGGGTAAAACATACTGCACCCACTTGGAGGCTCCTCTGGGTCCCCATGCACAGGGACCTGCACCCACTGGGAGGCTCCTCTGGGTCCCCCGTGCACAAGGACCTGTACCCACTGGGAGGCTCCTCTGGGTGCCCGTGCACAGGGACCTGCACCCACTGGGAGGCTCCTCTGGGTCCCCGTGCACAGGGACCTGCACCCACTGGGAGGCTCCTCTGGGTGCCCGTGCACAGGGACCTGCACCCACTGGGAGGCTCCTCTGGGTCCCCGTGCACAAGGACCTGCACCCACTGGGAGGCTCCTCTGGGTTCCCCGTGCACAGGGACCTGCACCCACTGAAGGCTCCTCTGGGTCCCCGTGCACAGGGACCTGCACCCACTGAAGGCTCCCTCTGGGTCCCCGTGCACAGGGACCTGCACCCACTGGGAGGCTCCTCCTGGGTCCCCGTGCACTGGGACCTGTACCCACTGGGAGGCTCCTCTGGGTCCCCTGTGCACAGGGACCTGCACCCACTGGGGGCTCCTCTGGGGTCCCCGTGCACAGGGACCTGCACCCACCTAAGGCTCCTCTGGGTCCCCGTGCACAGGAACCTGTACCCACTGGGAGGCTCCTCTGGGTCCCCGTGCACAGGGACCTGCACCCCACTGGGAGGCTCCTCTGGGTCCCCGTGCACAGGGACCTGTACCCACTGGGAGGCTCCTCTGGGTCCCCCGTGCACGGGGACCTGTACCCACTGGGAGGCTCCTCTGGGTCCCCGTGCACAGGGACCTGCACCCACTGGGAGGCTCCTCTGGGTCCCCCGTGCACAGGGACCTGCACCCACTGGGAGGCTCCTCTGGGTCCCCGTGCACAGGGACCTGCACCCACTGGGAGGCTCCTCTGGGTCCCCGTGCACAGGGACCTGTACCCACTGGGAGGCTCCTCTGGGTCCCCGTGCTGAGGGACCTGCACCCACTGGGAGGGCTCCTCTGGGTCCCCGTGCACAGGGACCTGCACCCACTGGGAGGCTCCTCTGGGTCCCCGTGCACAGGGACCTGCACCCACTGGGAGGCTCCTCTGGGTCCCCGTGCACAGGGACCTGCACCCACTCGGAGGCTCCTCTGGGTCCCCATGCACAGGGACATGGCTCCAACACATCCCAGGGCCCAGCTTCCAGACCAGCTGTTCTTGAGCATGTGAATGACTGTTACCTTCGTGCCCAGGACTGCTAAAGGCTCTGCTGCCCACCCTGGTCCCACTCACCTGCGGTCTCGGCCTCACTGCTGGGGGAGCTTACAGGGCCTGGGCTACAGGGGAGCTCAGGCCACACACTGGGAGGTGGCCATCAGGGGGCAGGCTCACTGTGTACAGGCGCCTTCCAGGAGGGACGTTGGTGCTGCCATCTGCAAAGGGACAGGCACAGGAGGTGTGGTCAATACCTGTGATAAATTGAACATGCGTGCCTTCATTCCTCCAATCAAACTGACTAAAAGCATGGAACCAGCTAAACAAAAACTCCCCTTCTGACAGCTGTGCAACTCAGTCTCATGGTGAGTGGCCCAGGGAGAATCTGGGGAAAAGTAAAAGGCTCGGTCAGCCCCTGGCCGTGTCCACAAAGCTCCCAGGGCTTGCTTAGCATGCCACGCCTGCCGACTCAGAGCAGGGGATTTGGGCGCCTCCACCCATTCCCCAGACTCTGGGTCGGAGGGTGTGGCCCTGAGCTCAGCCACCACAGCCAAGCACGGAAGACAGACACTCCTGATCCACAGCTGTGCAGGCGCACTGGGGCCACTTTAATCTTAGCCTCCTAACGTATTTTAGCACCAGGTTCTTCCCAGGATCTTTCTCATTTATACACTTCCAGTGATCATTCTATCTGCAACAAACTGGAGAGGTTATGGGGAATGAGGAATTACGTCACTCTAGAACTCACTAGTAAATATTCAGATAGAGACGCTCATACATTGTTAGTATCTGTAGGGCAAGGCACAAAGTGTAACAGAGAGAGAAATACAGGGACATAGACAAAGAGATAGACAGAGAAATAAAATGTGCCTGCAATAGGGGCAGGCAGGGTTTGGCTGGTAGAGGGCGTGTTTGGGATACGGGTGGTGGGAATTTGGTTCTTGTGGATGGGTGGGTTCTGGAACACGGTATGGCATGACCCACTTGTGAACATCCTTTTAATTGTATATCTCACATGGCATAATAAAAATTTTAAAAAACCTCCCTTCTGTAATAAATGCTGATTTCATGATGCCAAGTTTTCCCTAGAAGAAAGCTTCAGCTTTACATCCAGCCAGGAATAATGAGTCAGTTTCTGATGATCCAAATGCATGCGGTTACTTTTTTTGTAAGAGCTCGTGGGAGATTACAACATGACACAACAGTGTGGAATTCAGAGGAGCAGAAATATGGGACTCGACGTGGCCCTTGTCGTCCTACCTGCTCCTGGGTTCTCAGGCTGCCCAGTTCCCTGGAGGTGGGGGGCAGGGCACAGGTGGGCATTCTACATGGGTGTGTTCTTGGCACACTCTTATTCACAGTGACAAGAACTTGATACATCAGCACAAATCCACACTCACCCCCTTCTGATAGCCAATACCCCAGGAACTTGTCAGATGCCTTATCTGGGGAACAGACTTTGGGTGCACCTGGTGAGTTCATGGTACACTCTTGCTGGGACCCCCCGGGTCTGCTGAGGGCCTGAGTCAGCTGAGGGAACCTGTGTCTGCTGAGGGAACCCGTGTCTGCTGAGGGAGCCCGT
>JAJIBD010020646.1:0-15061 GCA_021461705.1 Cryptotis parvus | reverse complement strand
GTAATATTAAATGGTCACTAATTTATTTTTATTTATAGTGCAAATTGAAAATAATAATTAGAATTTCATTTTTTCTAATGCATCATTTATTGATGCTTTTACTTTCAGGCAAATTTATATAATCGTGTTATGAAATGCTTTCTTATGTAGCAGTTGTAGTGGAGTGAAGTTGAGAGAACTAAAGATCTGACTTCTCTAAACTGGGTTTCTGATTTTTGTTCATCAGACTGAGGGACAGTCGTTGGCCCAGAGAAGGTGACCTGGGAACCCAACTGACCCCAATACAGTTGGCTACCCCACCCAGTCCCAACACAAACCACCGGGTACCTACCCCAGAGAAGGGATCCTGCCCTGGGCTATAGGCCTGCCCAGGACAAAGGCGGAATCCCAGAGTGTTTGTACTTTTTCCTTTCTTGGTAAACAATCATTTAATGATATTTCTACTCATTTTGCATAAACACAGTAAGAAATCACTGTATCACTGTATCACTGTCTTCCCATTGTTCTTCGATTTGCTCGAGTGGGCACTAGTAACATCTCCATTAGTCCTGTCACAAGCAAAGTGTAACTCAAGGGCATCTACTTGCTCCAGGGACAGGAGGAGCCTAAAACCATTCTTCAGGTCATGGAACTGAGGTCCATAATTGTTACTAGTTTTGGCATAACTGGCAAGTAAAACATGGGTAGCTTGCCGGGCTTTACCGTGTAGGTGTTATAGTCTCAGTAGAAGGCTCTCAATTCTAGCATTTACTGATGAAACTTAAAGGGGAAGATCAGGTTTTCTCTAGGATGGAGCTCTGAGGAACTATGGAGTCTGGATGTTGAGAATGGCTGACTGCATGATGTGTGGTTTGCTCTGGGGCTTCTTGCTAGGCTTACTGGTATCAGTTAAAACCTGTCTAGAACTGTTTACTATGTATAAATGTGAAAGAACTTCGGGAAGAATCTAATACAGACATTTATAAAGGGTGGCTTTTTCCTGGGGATAGCTTTGTTATACATTCCAGACTACAGTCCTCAGGCCCGGTTAATCAGGTTAATTTTTGTCCCTAACTCCAATTAAGGTCTGGAATCAGTTGCTTATCTCTGGTTCAGGACAGAGTTTGTTTCATGACCTTGTTCTTAACTTATTTTCCTGCTTATAGCACTTAGTCCATCTCATGTCAAGGCCTGGGAAGCTTTACTCCTGGCTTGCCGGGAACTATCCTGTCCCATAATGGGACCCTCCTCTTGGGGTACAAGGATCTAAACTCAATCTAAGGGGGCAACTGCGGTTTTACGTTAGGAAATGACTGATTTCCAGGATAAATATTTCAGAGTTAACTAACTCCTATATTACATATGCATAGCCCTAACTGTCTTCCTGTGTCTATATAAAAGGATATTGCTCCAACACAAGAGCATTCTTGTGTTGATGAACAAAGAGGGCACAAGGGAAAGAAAAGCAGTGTTTTAGCAAACCACTGCACTGGCGAAGAAATTGATCATGGAAAGACTAGGATGTACAGCAGCTTTATTGTTACTTTTGATAGAAACCTCTATACTGTTTTCCAAAGGGATTGAAAAAGACATCATTCCCACAAGCATTTTATGAGATCCTTTTTCACCACATGACTGTCAACACAGATTTTTCCCAGGAATGTTTTCTTTATTCTAATTTTAATTAAGGTGATTTTAAAGAAGCAATTTTTAGTTCTCTGAAGAAAGATTCTTTCACTTTAACCAAAGACAATGAAGAGAGGCTACATTTCAAGGTTTTCCCTGCATTCTTCATCTTGGGGGAATAATGATGAAAATAACAATAGCACTTAAAGAGCATTTACTAAAGGTTACCATTAACTCTTCCTACACCAGTTCCTCGTGGATATAGTGACAGATAAAGAGGGTAGGGTTCACTCTTTCCTAAACTCACATAGCTGACAAAACGTGAGCCTGGATTTAAATCAGGCAGGAAAACCCTTGTGCCTGATCTCTCAACTATCTAATTTACACATTGTTCTTTCTTTCTTTTTTTCTTTCTTTTCTTTCTTTCTTTCTTTCTTTCTTTCTTTCTTTCTTTCTTTCTTTCTTTCTTTCTTTCTTTCTTTCTTTCTTTCTTTTCTCTTTCTTTCTTTCTTTCTTTCTTCCTTCCTTCCTTCCTTCCTTCCTTCCTTCCCTTCCTTCCTTCCTTCCTTCCTTCCTTTCTTTTTTTCTTCCTTCCTTTCTTCCTTTCTTTCTTTCTTTCTTTCTTTCTTTCTTTCTTTCTTTCTTTCTTTTTCTTTCTTTCTTTCTTTCTTTCTCTTTCTTTCTTTCTTTCTTTCTTTCTTTCTTTTCTTTCTTTCTTTCTTTCTTTCTTTCTTTCTTTCTTCTCTTCCTTCCTTCCTTCCTTCCTTCCTTCCTTCCTTCCCTTCCTTCCTTCCTTCCTTCCCCTTCCTTCCTTCCTTCCTTCCTTCCTTCCTTCCTTCCCTTCCTCCTTCCTTCCTTCCTTCCCTTCCTTCCTTCCTTCCTTCCTTCCTTCCTTCCTTCCTTCCTTCCCTTCCTTCCTTCCTTCCTTCCTTCCTTCCCTTCCTTCCTTCCTTCCTTCCTTTCTTTCCTTTCTTTCTTTCTTTTCTTTCTTTCTTTCTTTCTTTCTTTTCTTTCTTTCTCTTTCTTTCTTTCTTTCTTTCTTTCTTTCTTTCTTTCTTTCTTTCTTTCTTTCTTTCTTTCTTTCTTTCTTTCTTTCTTTTCTTCCTTTCATTTCTTGCTTGCTTGCTTGCTTTCTTCTTTTTTAATCCATTTTCAGTCACACACAGCGTTGCTCAGGGCTTACTCTAGGCTCTAGGCTCAGAGATCATTTTTTGTAATACTTAAGGGACCCATATGCGGTGCTGCCCCAAATTCCCAGGAGTGTTTCATATGTATCATTCTTACTGATACAAAATGATTTTTATTGTTGTTTTGATTTGGAATTTCCTGGATAATAAGTCATGATGAGCACTGTTTTAAGTGTCTAATGGCACAATATCTGTATTCAGAGAGGTGTCTGTTCATTCCCTCTCCCATTTTTCATAGAATTTGTGAATTTTTTGGTTGATCTTTAGTTTATATATTGTGTATATTAATCCTTTCTCTGCTGTGTTGAGTGTGAATATTTTCTCTCCCATTCAGTTGGGTGCCTTTTTTTAACCTGTATTTCTTTAGTCATGCAGAAATTTTTTAAAATTTGGTGAAGCATGCTGTTTATTTTTGTTTCTGTTGCCTTTGCCAATTACACCATACCATTGAAGATACCTTTTGAGATCCAAACGGTGGATCATTCTGCCAAAGATTTCCCTCAATGCAGTTTATGGACTCTGGACTGATTTCAAGGTTTTCGATCTAATTTAACTTACTTTTTTTTGTAAGATGTGAGATATGGATTCATATTCACTCTTTAACACATGGTTTTTCACTTTTCCCAGCACTATTTATCAAAGATGCTATCTTTACTCCAACTCATATACCTAGATATTTTATGAAAAAATTAATTGAGCATATGTATGAAGATTTCTTTTTGGGGTACTCCATTCTTACCAATGGTCAGAGGTTCTATCCTTACTCCAGTTCGATGCTGTTTACATCACTACAATTTATAGTACAATTTCAAGTCAGGTAATAAGATGCATCCAGTTTATTTCTCTGTATTTTTTTGTTATTCAGGTTTTATATAATTTCATATAAATCTTATTATTTACCATTGTAAATTTTTGAAGAATATCATGGAGAATTGGATTGGGATTGTGATGAATCTATATAGTAATTTAGGTAGGATGACCCTTTTGACAGTATTTGTTTTTAAAATCCAAGAACATGGGACAATTTTCCATTTATTAAGGTCCTCCTCTATCTTTTCAGTGATTCATAGTTTTCATGTTATAGATATATCACATTGAATGTTAAGTTGATTTCCAGAAACCTGATGTTTTTGGATACTATTTTGAATGGAAAAGATTCTTTGTTCACTTTCATAGGTATATAACCAATTTTTGTTTATTTCCTCTATAGCCACTCTGCTGCATTGGTTTATTGATTCTAGGAGCTTTTTGTGGACTCTTTAATGGCTTCTATGTATTCTATCATGTCATATTAAATAGAGATTGTTTGACTTCTTTTTCAATTTTATTCCCTTTAATTTTATTCTATTTGTCTGGCTGCTGTTGATAAGACTTTCAATACCATATTGAGTAATAGTGGAGACAGTAGACAAGCTTGTCATGTGTCTGATTTCAGAGGGAATGCTTTTTAATTTCCATATAATTGAGCATGATATTGGCTGTGAGTTTTAATAGATGGTCACTATTACCTCAAGGAAAGTTCCTTCAACACCTAGTTTTGTTGAAGGCTTTTAAACTCATGAATGGATATTGAAACTTGTCAAAATCTCTGCATCAGTTGATATTACATGCTATAATTTATATTTTATTTATGTGGTTTGTTATTTTGTGTGTTTAACAGTGTTGCATCTGTGGGATTAATACCACTTTATAAAGATGTATGATATTTTTTAAATTTTATTTCTCTCTTTTTTGAAATTTTTATTATATTGCAGAGAGATAGACGATTACAAAACTGTTCATGATTAGGTTACAATCATACAATGTTCCATCATCCACCCTCCACCAGTGCACATTTCCCACCACCAATGTTCCCAGTTTTGTTTCTCCCCCACCTGCCTCTATGGCAGGCACTTTATCTCCTCTCCTCCCTCTCTCCCTCTCTCTCTCTGTCTTCTCTCTCTTATTTTGCACATTATGGTTTGCAGTAAGATGTATGATATTTTAGATGTATTGTTGGATTTGGTTCACTAAAGATTTTGTTGAAGAATTCTACAACAGTGTTCATCAGGGAAACTGGCTTGAAATTTAGTTTTTTTGTAGTGCCTCCATATGCTTTGGAAATTAGTGTAATGTTGTCATCATGGGAACTATTAGGAAACATTCCTGTTCCTTCAATATTTTCCAAGAGTTTGAGGAGTATAGGTAATTTGTCTTCCATGAAGTTTTTGTAAAACTTACCAGTGAATCATCTAAGTGAGGACATATGTTCTTAGGGACATTATTGATTACTTTTCAATTTCCTTGCTTGTAATTGTCCTGTTCAGGTTTTCTATTTCATCTTTTTTCCATTTTGATAGGTTATGATTCTAATAATCTGTCCATTTAGTTATAGGTTCTTCAGCTTAATAGTGTAGAATTGTTCACTCTAATTATATCTTGAATTTATGGTGGGTCGGTTGCAACTTTGTTCTTCTGCCTCTGAAATAATTATTTGGGCATTCCCCCATTTTTAAATTAAAGAACCTACAGTTACAAAGTTATTTCTAGTTAGGTTTTGACATACAATGGTCCATCACTGATTCTACCACCGATGTCAACTTCCTTCCACCAGTGTTCCCTGGTTCCCTCTCCTACTCCCTACCCACTCCAGTCCCAAACTTCCCACCTTTACAGCCATCTTTTACATTTGTCATTAAAATCTGGGTCTAGTAGGGGCGGAGTGATATGGGCATTTGCCTTGTGCGTGGCTGGTCCATGCAAGCCGGTCCGATGCCTGGCATCCCGGTCCCCTGAGCACCGCCAGGAGTAATTCCCTGAGTGCAGAGCCAGGAGAAACCCCTGAGCATCGCGGGGTGTGAACCAAAAAAGCAAAAAAAATCTGGGTCTAGTAATTTCTGTGTTGTTGACTTTTTTTTCAGATATTGAGCTCTATAATTCCTTAAGACCACCAATGAACCTGGATCCCCTTAACCCCCTGCCCCCATTGCTCCTTAACTATCCTTCCTCCCTTCCTCCTCACTCCATTTCTTTCCATCTCCTCACTTTACTCTGGGGCTTGGGTGTTCTGAGGGTTTCCACCTTAAACCATTGTATTTTTTTCATCCACTTACTCTAAATACTACATATAAGTGATGGCATCCTGTGTTTGTCCTTCTGACTTATTTCATTTAGCATGATATCTTCCAGTTCCATCCATGTTGCAGCAAATTTCATGGCATCATCATTCCTTACAGCTGCATAATAATCCATTGTGTATATATACCACATTTTTATGATCCACCAATCTGTTGTTGGACATCTACGATAACTCAACTCTTAGCTACTGTACTGAGGTGCTGCAGTGAATGATAGTGATCATATGTCGCTTTTGAGTGAATGTTTTTCTGTCCTGTGGATAGATACTCAAAAGTGGAATTTTGAGGTTATATAGTAGCTCAATTTTTAAGTTTACTGGCGACCCTCCATATCAGTTGATGAGAATTCCTTTAAACCAAACTCCCACTAACAAAGATTCTTCCCAGTATTTTTTGGTGAGTACCATTCCCACTGGTATGAAATGGTACCTTCATTATCATCTTTATTGATTTGGATCTCCCTAATATCAAATGATGGTGAATTTTTTTCATGTGCCTATTAGCCAGAGCATCTCCCACATCTGATGTATTTAGACATTTTTCTCTTTTTATCTTCTGAGTACAGCCAAAGGTTTGTCTATAGCTTTTATTCTTTTGAAGAACCTGATCCTGGTTTCATTGTTTCTTTGTATTGCTTTATTGAGGATTTCTAAATAATTTATTTCTGCTCAGATTTTATTATTCCTCAACCCATTCCTTCAGGGTCTTGACAAGGAAGTCTGACCATCTTGTAGGTGGGTGACCACGTGATCTTTTGACACCCGTGGGATCAATTTGGTAATGGCTCTAGTTCAGCCATCATCTCCAAATCGCATTACATGTCCAGCCCATCTGATTTTCGATGCCTTGGCAAACGAGACAGCGTCCCTGATTCTGGAATAGCGACAGAGGTCAGAACTCAGGATTCCTTCTCTCACTTGGTGAGGCATGATATTCCAAGCATGGCTCTTTTCGATTCCTCTCTGGGAGACCAGAGTAGCATTCTGATCCTGCTTTCATAGGGCCCAGGTCTCTGAGGCGTATGTTAATGCAGGAGAATTGCAGAGTCAAAGAGATGTGCCTGAAGCCGGTGGTTCTTTGTCCTTTGAGCTATTTCTTAGATGCCTTTGAAGGCATTCCATGCTGCTCTCTTCCTCCTGCGCAGCTCAGGTTTTAGGTCGTTCATCATGTTTGTCTTCTCAACTAGGTACATAACTGCTGCATTCAGAGATGTTTGTTCCATTGAGAGTGAATGGGGCCTCTGGAACTCGTTCATTTTTCATGAACATAGTTTTCTTTAGATTCAGCTGCAGACCTATCTTTCCACATTCTCGGTCAAAGTCAGCCAGCATTTGTGCCGCTTGGCTAATGTTTGGTTTTATTAGAACGATGTCATCAGGCAAGCGGAGGTGGTTTAGTTGCCTGCCATCTATCTTCACTCCCATTCCTTCCCATTCTAATTGTCGCATGATGTTCTCAAGGGGTGGCGCTGAAGAGTTTTGGTGAAATGGCATCACTCTGTCGAACCCCTCTTTTGACATCAATGATCACTTCTTTGTAGAATGGTGAGATCCTGGTGGTGAATCCATAGCACAGCTCACGAAGGATCTTGATGTATTGGGTTTGAACACCCTGTTTGGCTAGGGCTTCGATGACTGCTTCAGTCTCCACAGAATCAATGGCTTTCTGTAAATCAATGAAAGTGAGACAGAGCGGCATCTTGTACTCCCTACAAACCTCAATGAGTTTGGTTTACTGTGTGGATATGGTCGACTGTGCTGAATCCTTTCCGGAAGCCAGCTTGCTCACATGGTTGTCCTCCATCTGGTGTTCTGCTAATCCTGTTCAGGATGACTTGTGAAAACAGCTTGTAGATGACGGACAACAGGCAGATGGGGCAATAGTTGCCGATGTCGTGGAATGTCTCCCTTCTTGAAAAGTAGAACTATCCTTCTGGTTTTCCATTGGGAGGGCACCTTGCATTCAGACAGGTAGTGTGTGAACAGCCGAGCTAGTGTATTGATGAGTACCAATGGCAGATTCTTCAGGTGTTCGGGTCTGACTTTTGTCTGGGCCTGGTGCTGTTCCCTTCTTTTCCGACGAGATGCCATGTCCGATTTCAGAAGGGAGAACGTTGGGAATGACATATCCATCCTGTGGAATTTGGTATGTGGGCAGGTGGATGTGGCTATCAAAGAGATTTGAGTAGAAGTCCTGGATAATCTTCTTTCATAGCCTTTCTGGAAGATGTGATAGATCCATCAGGGCGTTGGAGGCCAGTCATCTTGGTCTTATAGTTGGCAAAGGACAGGCGGGCAGTGTGGAATGCTTTTTCCCGGCTTCTGCTGCATCTTCCAGTATTTGTGCTCTTCTGTCTTTGAGGTCTTCTTTTATCGCTTCTCTGGACCATTTACCAAGCTTGTACATTAGCATGTTTTATTTTCCTGACCCCGGAAGAGAAGCTACCTATACAAACTCAAAATATAAACAATTCTAGTTTTAAGATCAGATTCAGTTTATTGGTGAAACAAATGGTAGACATGTGAATTACTCTGACCTTGCTGACTTTATCCTGGGGCTGATCCAAAGTAGGATCTCTAAGAAACTGATTGAAGGAAAGTGAAGAAGAAATTAAGGTATGTTTATAACTTAACATTGTTTTTCTTCCATTTAATGTTTACCTACTAGTAACATCAAAAATCATTTTGTCAGGGCTGGAGCAACAGCACAGCAAGTAGGGCATCTACTTTTCATTCGCCAACCCGGGTTCGATCCCCAGCATCCCATATGGTCTCTGGAGGAGTAATTCCTAGTATAGAGCCAGGAGTAACCCCTGAGCATTGGTGGGTGTGACCCAAAAAGCAAAACAAAATTATTTTCTTTAAAAAAAGAGGTGGCGGAGCGATAGCCCAGCGGGTAGGGCGCTTGCCTTGCACCGCGGTCGGCCTGTGCCGGCCTGGGTTCGATCCCCAGCATCCCATATGGTCCCCTGAGCACCGCCATGAGTAATTCCTGAGTGCATAGCCAGGAGGTAACCCCTGAGTGTTGCCGGGTGTGACCCAAAAAGCAAAAAAAAAAAATTATTGGGGGGCGATAACCCAGCGGGTAGGGGCGTTTGCCTTACTGCGGCTGGCCCATGCCGGCCCGGATTCGATCCTGGCATCCCATATGGTCCCCTGAGCATGCCAGGAGTAATTCCTGAGTGCAGAGTCAGGAAAAAAAACCCTAAGCATTGCGGGAGTGACCCAAAAAACAAAAAAAGAATTATGTTAAATAATGCCAAATATGGAGACATTGTTCTTGGTTCTAGTATTAAAAAATCTTTGTTCAGGGGGCCAAAGATATAGTACATAGGGAGGGGTTTTGCCTTGCATACAGCCGACCCTGGTTTCTTTCCCCAGCCTCCCATATGGTTCCCCAAACATCAATATCACCAGGAATTATTCATGAGTACAGAGCCAGAAATAACCCTTGAGCATTGCTGGGTGTGACCCAAAAAGGAAAAAAAAACCTTGCTCAGGGCAGGGAGATAACTCAAAAAGTTGGTGTGCATGCATTATTAATGAGACCCCAGATTTAACCACCAGTACAACATGCCCCCTGCCCCTTGAGGTGTTGCAGGTGTGGCTGCGGGGTGCCCGGCTGTGTCGCCAGGTAGCAGACAGGAGACAGGCTTGTCTACACCCAGGGCTCTGCCCCGTGGGCCCTGAATGGTTCATGGTCTGACATAGAAAAAGACTGGGTCCCCTGGGATGAACACAGAGCCACGGCAGAGCCTGGCAAGCTACCTGTGGTGTATTCGATATGCCAAAAACAGTAACAATAATGGACCTCATTCCAAGCGAATGAAGATATTACTAGTGCCCGCATGAGCAAATCGATGAACAATGGGAAGATAAGTGATAGTTTATGTCCCTGTCCCCTGTCCTATCTCTAATGGCTCTCTTTAGATTGAATACCATTTCATATGATAGATTTGTCTACCATTGACTTGTATGATTTTTTCATTATTTTACTATGTCTGTTTCTGTTCTTTAAGTTTGTGTGTATTTTTTGTAAGCAGCAAATAAATGGATTTTGTTTCCTGCTCCATCCAGTACTCTATTGCCTTTATTGGTAAGGTCCATTTCATTGATATTAAGAGAGATTATTGATATAAATGGCTGTGTTGTCATTTTTCTATATGGGAGGTTTACTGTTTTTTGCAGTTCACCATTTGTAACAGGCAGCTTTTCATTAATTCTTGCAGGGTTGGTTTAGTTATAACAAATGTCGCCAGTTCTTGTTTATCTGAAAATATTTTTATCCTTCCCTCAAATCGAAATGACAGCTTTGCAGGATAGTAGAACTCCGAGTTGAACATTTTTATTCAGTACTCTGAATGTGTGATTTCACTCTTCTCTTGCTTGTAGTTATATATGAGAGATATGTTGGGACTTTTATATCATTTCTCTTATATTTGAGACTTTTCTACTCTCTTCATCCTTTCAGTAATCTGAATTTCCATTTTCTTCCAATTTTTCTTACAAAATGGCTCTTGCCATTTTGATTACCATATGTCTTGGTGTTTCTCTCTGTTTGAGTCTATTTTGTTTATTATTTTCTGAGCCTCTTGATTCTGTGGAAGCAGCCTCATTCCAGAGACTAGGGAAATTCTAAACTATTACCTCTTCCACAAATCATTCCTTTCCTTTATTTATTCCACTATATCTTGTCTTCTATAACATGGAAATTATTCCTCTTGCTTTTATCCATTAAGAATCTTACATTAAGGGTATTTTCCCTTACAAGAATCATGGTCTCCAATATAAGTCCCCTGAGACGTTATAGGAGTGATCCCTTAGTGCAAAGCCAAGAGAAAGGACTGAGTACCAATATGTAGCCTTAATACCAAAGAGAGAAAGAGAGATAAAAAGGAATCATTCTCTTCCATGCTTTCATTTTTCTTTTGTTTTTAATTGATGCTGATGAGTTATATTTTCCTTCATGCTCAATGATATACTCTCTGCATTCAGAATTCCATTGCTTTTAAATTTCTATTATTCTTTAGCTCCTTCAATTCAACTTTTACAGATTCTTTTCATAAGTTGAATCAATTTTTCTTTTGAGTTGATTGAATTTATCTTCCAGTAGTTTCTCATTGCATAGAAGTTGATTAGTTTCCATTGCATAGAAATTAATTTCATAGAAATTAATTGCATAGAATTTCAAATAGAAATTTATTTCCATTGCATGGAAATATGGTGCATTGACTTGAGGTACTCCTCATACAAGCTTGAGAATTTTGAGAAAGTCTAGGATTAGCTTGGACTTATGTCCCTGTCGACCAATATTGGTGATTTCTCTGGTTTTCTCATTGTTCTCAGGGTGTTGCGGGTGCTGAAAGTAGAACTTTAGATCCCTAGTTAACTAAAACTAACCTTGTTTTCAATTTCACACTATCAGGCTATTGTTTGTGTCTCTTTTATTTGGACTATTTTTCATTATCCTGTAGTTTAGTGAGATAAGCAATTTCTTCCTGTTAGATGCTAGGACTTCTATGGGGGTATCCTGGCAGTGAAATAAGTTCCAGGATACTTATTTCCTGTAGTTTCTCATCCACCATTAGAGTGTACAGTGTGTGAAGCGGCAACATACATTACCAACAGTCTCAGGGGATTGGGGCTTTCTTCTTCCTGGTATTGAGGGCCAGAGTGGGTGGATTTCTGGTTGGGAAAGTGAACCTGGATTGGAGTAATTTAAATTGGCGGCGGTTGAATGTCCCCAAAGCTGTCTATTGGGCAGATAATTGTGCAGAGAGGCACTCAGGTGTGCCTCCACATGCTTCTAGGGATCAAGTTTTTTACCTCCGTTCTGATCTTATATCAAAATCTTTAATCCACTTTGAGTTAACATCTTCCCTATTATGTGAGATATTGGTCTAGTTTTACCCTTTGCACATGCCAATCCAGTTTTTCCAGCAGCATTTGATAAAGAGGGTTTGAAACTTGTTTTTACTTCATGTACCGATTGACAGTTAATATTTAACAAAAGAACCAAAAGCATAAAATGGAGAAAAGGAAAGTCACATCAATAAATTTAATAGGAAAACTGGAGAACCACATACAAAGTAATGAAAATGGATCACTTTCTCACATTATGTATAATTTAATGCAAAATAAAGTAAAGACTTAATTTAGATCAAGTTATATAAAATACATTGATGAAGACATAGGAAAATACTCTATGGTTTAAGTGATGTCTTTGGGGATATGGCTCTTATGCCTAGGAATAAAAGAGTACAAACAAATAAATTTATATGATATCAAATATAGAAGATATGCACAGCAAAAAAAAACTATTAACAGGTACAGGAAATAGCTCAAATAGCCAAAATGCACATTTTGCAAATAAGAAAGAGCACTTGTTTCAATTTCCAGCAACACATAATCCCCCAAACACAACTGTAAGCAACCCCTGAACACACATTTGAAATCTCTTCTGAAAACCTCCAGATGAGACCTAAATAAAATCCTCACCCAATCAGATTGTAAATAAAATGGTGGAATACAAACTGGCAAACAAAACTTCTTAAAGTAAAATCATGAATCAACTACACATTACAGAAAAATCTTGACACTCACAAAGACTGTTTGAAAGAATGTGCATATGTCTGTCTGAAGGTGTTGGCTTAATGTATAGAATAAATTGGAAGATAAGGATCGTTTGTTTAAGAACTCCAAATGGTATTGTTTGTGCCAGCTGCCACTATTGTGACCTTGCAGAGGAAGTAGGAATAACAACCCGCCTTTCAGAGCAGAGGTAGAGACATTGGGGTGAGACACGCATGGCCATGCTAAAGGATTATCCCCTGGCTTTCTGCTCTGGTATCACTGCTCTTGGCTTGGGGATCAGGTGTGGTACAGAGGATCAATACAGCTCAACCATATATAATCCCTTATTTGTTTCACTATCTGGCCCTGAAGAGACAGATTTTTATGCCAGCAATTCAAGATCTGGGACAAAAAGCAAAACCAAGACCTTGTGTTTTAGGCTTGTGGACTATGGACTGAAAGCTTTCCCTCATATCTCCATGAGGGATATAAAACAGTATCCACCCACAGGCCCTGTGCAAAGAAACTATGAGGAGGAAAGATTGAGAACTCAATGGCGAAAGAGGCCAAGCAGCAGTCTGATCTCTCTAGACTTGTTCTCACAACTCCTCACTGAAAATCACAATGGTAAGTATAGATATTTGAAAGGGTAAGAGCTTGTTTAATAATATGCTCCTTTAACATCTTCAAAGAAGAAACACCACTAACAAAACAACTAGAAGAAAAGATAAATATAGGGACTACATGAAGCTAAAAAGCTTCTGCACCTCAAAAAGAAACAGTGACCAAGATATAAAGACAGTTCACAGAATGGGAAAGAATATTCACCCAATACCCATCTGATAAGGGGTTAATATCCAGGATACATCAGGCATTGGTAGAACTTTACAAGAAGAAAACAGTCAACCCTATCAAAAAATGGGGAGAAGAAATGAAAGAAACTTCAACAAGGAAGAAGTTCAAATGGCCAAAAGACATATGAAAATATACTCATCATCATTAGTCATCAGAGAGATGCAAATCAAAACAACAATGAGATATCATCTCACACCACAGAGACTGGCACATATCCAAAAGAGCAAGAACAACAAGTGCTGGCGTGGATACAGGGAAAAGGGGACTCTCATCCATTGTTGGTGGGAATGTTGCCTGGTACAACCTTTTAGATAAATTAATTTTATTTTCTATTTCCTCTTCACCATCATTGACTTCATTCCCTATCAGGCCCTCTATCTATAACAGAGGATTGTAACACCAATATTCATTGATGCACACTGGAAAATAAAAGCAGCAGATTCATCTTTGTAAGCAGAAAAAAAATCTCTAGGCAACTACTCTAAAAATCATATGTAATTACACTGAAAAACGACAAGTATACAGAAAATAAACTTAGGACACAGAACTGGAGAAAATAATGGATAAGGCATATCTTTTAAAAAACTTAATTAACTTAGAGAAAATCGCTGCACACAAAAAGGAAATTCAATATATCAAAAAGTTACAAGAGAAAAAAAAAGTTACAAGAGTACAAGATGAAGTTAATAAAGTATATTGAAGGCATTGAATAATTCTAAATAGGGAATGGAGAGATAGTACAGTGGATAGGATGCTTCCCTATTGATCCCTGGCATCCCATATGGTTCCCTGAACACTGCCAAGACAATTTCTGAGTTCAGAGACAGAAGTTCAGCTCTGAGTTCAGTCCTTATCAGCATCACCAGATATGTACAAAAAAAAAGAAAACTAAAATAAAACTTAGAATTTCTTAACTGATATGCTAGGAGGCCTCTTTGAATATCTTAGGAAATGAATTTTGAAGGCAACTGTGTTTACATAAAGAGGATGACAAGGCAACTCAATTGCACAGAGGAATGAATATCATAAGTTAAATATAAGAATCACAATAGTGACTCAAAGAGTAGCGACATACAAGAATTAGTATAAACAGGAAAAATCTATGAGAAATATGAGAAAAATGAGACTCATTTAGAAGAGTACATATCAAAGTTAGGAAATTGTTATACAACTAAGAGGTAGAGAAGAGCAATGACTATCACTGTATCACTGTATCACTGTCTTCCCATTGTTCATTGATTTACTCGAAGTGGGCACTAGTAACATCTCCATAAGTCCTGTCACAAGCAAATGTAACCCAAGGGCATCTGCTTGCTCCAGGGACAGGAAGAGCCCGAAACCATTCTTCAGGTCATGAAACTGAGGCCCATAATTGTTACTAGCTTTTGGCATAACAAGTAAATAAAACACCGGTAGCTTGCCAGGCTCTGCCGCGTGGGTGGCATAGTCTCAGCAGAAGGCTCTCATCTCTAGCATTTACTGATGAAAGTTAAAAGGGGGAAGAGTAGGTCAGACAGACTATCCTCAATTTAAGGTAAGAACCACAGATGCCTAATAAAATTAAAGAATAAGAAACTAGTTAATACAAACTAATGTACACCAAAACATAAAAAAGTTAATTGTTTAACTTTTGTTTAACTTTGATTATGAGTCAATGATAAAAAAAGCTACTGACGGCTCTTAGACAAAAAGAAAAGAAGTTGTACACAGAAGCTCCTCTATTAGA
>JAJIBD010020645.1:0-11236 GCA_021461705.1 Cryptotis parvus | reverse complement strand
CCCTCAGGGCTCCTTAGGACGCCCCAGGCCAGCCCCAAGTGCCCAGCATGTGGGTCAGCGTGGTGCTGGCCCCTCAGGCCACAGGCTCCCGCCCTGGAGTGCCTGGCCCAGCTCCGAGGGCCGGCTTGAGGCGCTTCAATCCCGGGAGAAGAAACAAAGAAACAAGAGGCGCGCAGGGCGGCAGGCCCAAAGCCCTGTCCTTGGTCCTTCGCAGTGACAGGGGCTGGCAGTGCCCAAAGCTGGCCATGTCCTCTGCAGAATGGCAGAGTTGAGTCAGAAGTTTCCAACACAGGAGCGGGGAGATACAAAGTCCGCGCAGGATGGAACAAAGCAAGAAAACAGAGAACCAGAGTCCAGAGCCCAGGGAGAGTGTGGCGGCTCCCCTGGACTCACCCAACTTGGTGATTATGTTGGGCTCGAGCTTCTCTGTCTGTCTGTCTGTCGTCTCTCACTATCTCTCCATCTATCTCTCTCACTATGTCCGTCTCTCTGTCTACCTCTGTCTCTCTGTCTTTTTTTTTCTTTTTTGGGTCATACCCAGTGATGCTCAGGGGTTTCTCCTGGCTCTGCACTCAGGAATTACTCCTGGTGGTGCTCGGGGACATATGGGATGCCGGGATCGAACCCAGGTCGGCCGCATGTAAAGGCAAACGCCCTACCCCGCTGGACTATCGCTCCGGCCCCCCTCTCTGTCTTTCTATCTCTCGCATTCTCTCTCGTCTCTGTCTCTTTCTCTGTTTCTCCCCAGCTGTGCTGAGGGTTTACTCTTGCTCAGTGCTCAGGGATCTCCTGGTGGTGCTCGGGGACATATGGGATGCCGGGATCGAACCCAGGTCCGCGTCGGCAAACACCCTACCCGCTGGACTACGCTCCGGCCCCCTCTTGTCTTTCTATCTCTCGATTCTCTCTCGTCTTCTCTTCTCTGTTTCTCCCCCAGCTGTGCTGAGGGTTTACTCCTTGCTCAGTGCTCAGGGATCTCTCCTGGTAGTGCTCAGGGAACCATATGGGATGGCAGGGACTGAATCTGGGTCAGCTGAGTGCAGGCAAATGCTCCCCGCTAAACTACCCTTCATCTCTTCTCTCGCTTTCTAATAAAACAATTTACTTCAAAGAAAATTTAACCAAGGAGGTGAAAGACCTTACTTAGCACTACAAAACTATAAAATATTGTAAGAAATGCTCAGCTCAGTGTCCAGGGAGATGCTTAGTGGCAGAGACTTGCCTTGCACATGTGAAGTCCGGCGGGGGGGGGAGGGAGGGAGGGAGAGAGCAACTGGACAGACAGACGGACAGAGCCCTGTTCGTGTGTTGGGTACGACCCCAAAAGCAAACGAACACCTACAGCAGCCAGAACGTGCAGGTGGGCTGGGAGAGAGGCCCTGGGGTCTGGTGGGGTCTGAGGCCAAACACGCGCCAAGGGCCCGCTGGCTCTTCAAGGGGGCAGGATTCTTCTCCACAGACGCTCCTGGACAAGCCCCCGAGTGGACAGAGTGGACAGACGCTGCTTCACTCCTCCAGAAGCCGTGTGAGACTCAGGGGCAGACATCGTGGCCTCCGTGTGGGAATGACTGACTTGTCTTTGAGGGGTTGGTTTTGAAGTTTGGGGTGAGATATGATACCCCCAACTGGAGCGGTGGCAGGGGCTATTCCTGGTTCTCGTGGGGGAGGCAGAGCGCTGACCCTGGTGTGCTCAGGGGGCTCTGCTGGGGGCTCAGCCCAGGAGCTCCGCCGGCCCCCCGCAGGGTTAAGTCCAAAACCAAAGGGCGGATCGGCTCAGCCAAAGGCTGCTTGCTAGCCTGCGGGTGAGGCCACCGGCTCAGTTCCTGTTACTGCGAGACGGCACACACAGCCCAAAGCAACAACAACAAAAAATTGTAGATCAAAAACAGATTAGCCAAATGAGTGGTAAAGTGTGGTCAAAAAAGGAAAAAAAACAAAACTTCACACTCACAGGTGTTCAGGGAGGTGTGAAGACAACGGCCAGGCTGTGAAACAATGTGAATCAGAGAGAAACAATGTGTCGACCAACCCCAAGCACGCTGGTGCTGTTCTGGCTGAACGTGCGTGGAATACTACGCAGCACTGGGAAAAGCCGACTCTGGGCTGGAGCTGCTGGGCGCCGGAGCTGAGCGGAACAGCCGCGGGAGGAGCATCCCCAGACGGTTCTGCTCACGGCAGCGCGCGGAAACCCACCTGCAGAGCGCACCCCCTGCCAACTGATAAAGCACAGCCAGGGCGCAGAGACGCTGGAGAGCCCGGGTGCAGGGAACGGAGCCGGGTCCCAAACAAGCCTCATGACTCCACCTCAGAGCCACCAACAACGGCCCAGAGGGGCTCCGAGGGACGACAGGCGCTTTCCTAGATCTGAAAGAGCCACGGACAGATGCGGGCCTCGCTGAGCAGAGCGCAGGCCAATGAGAGATGAAGCTCTCGGGCGTCTGGGCGCTGCCCCCTGCCCCACGGCCACACTGGGATCTGGCGCACACGAGGTCCTGGCGGGCAGGTCCTGGCAGGTCAGAATGGGGCCAGGAAGGGGCTCACCAGCTTGCCGGCGGATCCCCTGATGCCTTCAGGGTCCCCGGAGAACTGCCCCGAGCAGCAGTGCATCCCCGAACACAGAAAGCAGCCCCTCTGAGGCTGCTCCAGGAAGAGGGGCGGGCCGCAGAGGACGCAGGAAGCCCCAGGGCTCGCGCAGCAGAGACCCGCCCTGGCCTTGCCTCCCAAAACTCCTCCCCTGGCTATTTCTCAGGCCAGAAAATGGGTCCGAGCTACAGCACAGCCGGGAGGGCGTTTGCCTTGCATGTGGCTGACCCGGGTTCCATCCCCAGCATCCCATATGGTCCCGAGCACTGCCAGGAGTAATTCCCTGAGTGCAGAGCCAGGAGAAACCCCTGAGCATCGCCGGGTGTGACCCAGAAAGCTAACAGCAAGGCGCCAGTGCCCCTCCATCTGCGGTGTCGGGGGGTGGCCGGCGGCACCGGCGCCCACCTGGATCATGTAGAGCTGGGCGATGCGGTACTCCTCCACGGTCATCGGCAGCGGGATCCGATATTCCTTTATGATCATCTTGGATGCGGTCTTCCCGCCGGCGGGAGAGGGACGCCGCTGGGGCTTCCGGGCGCCTCAAACGACCATGACAGGATTCACCGAGGACCCCTGCAGGGAAGGACACACGAGGTCACTTTCTGCAGAGGCGGCAGGTCCTGGGGCGCGGGGCTGGCGGGGACCCAGCTCTGCCCCACCTCCACGGGGCCCAGGCTGGGCCCTGGAGGTTCTGCTTCCGGTCAGCGGCAGTGTCTGAGGACCCCGGGAACTCCGCTCAGGCATTGGGGCGGCCCCACACAAGCAGGGGCTTCCTCTGGACATGGAGGAGGCAGGACGCTGGCAAGGACAGCGAGGGGACAGGGCCGATGGACAACGGACACCAGACACAGGAAGTGAGAGGCGGGGCACGCGGGGCCTGGACACAGGGACGATGTCAGCCCGGCTGCCAGCATGTCCGTGCCGAGGGCTCCTGGCAGGGCGCTGGATCCCTCTGAGAGGTGATGGCGCACAGTGCCGGCCCCCCACCCGCAGGGCAGGTCTCGCTCAGGGTCAGGGGAGCAGGCTCCCTTCAAGGGTACCCCAATACTGAGAGCAGCCCCAGCGCCGCTCCACAGCCCCCAGCGACGTCCAGGGAGGCTGTCCCCACGCCTGGCTCCCTGGCTCCCCCGGCTCACCTCTCAGGGACACGGCCTTGCTCGGGCGGGCTCAGGAAGGCCTCGCCTGCAGGTGGGTCTTTACAGAGCCCTCGACTGCCTGTCACCACCCTGTAAGAGCCTCCCCAGGCGGGGTCATGCCCAGGAGGGAAGGCAAGCACCAACGCAGTCAAGCCCTGCTCAGACCCTCCCGCGCCTGACGTGGGCAGGGCAGACACCGGGCACTGCCGGTCTCTCCTGCTGGACTCAGCGGCTCGGAGGCCACCTGCCTGCTCAAGCTCCTGCTCAGAGGCGCCCGCTCCCGCTACAGCATGTCCAGGTGCTGCTCGGCCTCCCGACCCCCGTGCCAGGACTTTCCCTGGCTGTTCCTGGCTGTTGGCTCTGCCAGAGGCCTGCGCTTGGCTGCGTCCAAGCCTGCTGAACTGTTCTTTACAGCCTTTTATTTTCTGAAATTGTTCCTTGTAGCTGCAGCGGGAGGTGCTAAGGGGCCAGCCAGGCAAGTGTGAGGTCGAGAGTTTGGACCCCGGTGCAGAGTGTGACCCCAGCCACATGGCTGCCCCCCCACATGCTGTTTCTCACTGCTCAGGGGCGTGGGAGCCCCCGTCCTAAAGGGCGACTGCTGGGCACTGCCCAGACCACGGCAGCAGAGCCTGGGCATGACCCAAACACAGACAAGCTGTTTCCCTCGTACACACCCCGACCGGTCCCTTAGTCCTGCCGTGGCCTCGAACACGCTGCCTGGAAGTGCAAAGCCAGGGCGCCCGCAGAGAATAACGGCTCAGCACCCCACAGCTAATTCCTTAGGGAATGAAGGGAAAGCGCGTCCCCTGATGCCGGAGGCTCCATGACGCCCCCACCCCCTTCCCCAGGGCTCAGGCCGCTGCGCTCCGAGGCCCCGGCCCTGCTGCAGATGGCCGCGGCTGCGCTCGGCTCCCACCCGCTCCTCGCTGGTTATTTTTACTCTGAGCTGCTCATTTTCTGTGCGCTATTTGTAGACTCCTCAGAGACTCGGGACCGAGGATCTGGAGTTAGTATTTTTTGGAGCGCGTTTACATGTGCGGCCCCACGGGGAGAGTCCGACCTCCCTCGTGACAGGTGGCGGGACCCTCTCTGCAAAGCCCCACCCGCAGTGGGGGGCAGAGCCACACGCCTCCGCCCCTCAGACCCAGGCACCTCTCCTGGCTCTGCTCCCTCCCCTGCTCAGCCCCACCCTCCCCTCCTCCCTGCTCTGCTTCTCCCTCCTCTCCTCCCCTCGCCCTGCTCAGCCCCCCCCTCCCCCTGCTCAGCCCCCACCCTCCCCTCCTCCCTCGCCCTGCTCAGCCCCCCCACCCTCCCCTCCTCCCTGCTCTGCTTCTCCCCTCCTCTCCTCCCTCGCCCCTGCTCAGCCCCCTCCCTCCCCACTGCTCTGCCCCCACTCTCCCCTCCTCAGCCCCCCCTCCCCTTCTCCCTCGCCCCTGCTCTGCCCCCAACCCGTCTTCCTTCCTTTGCTGCTCTGAGGCTTGTTTCTGGCCTTAAGGCCTCATGGGGTTGCTGTCCCGAGGAGCAGCCAAGGGCTTGGGGACCCACGTGAGCCCGCCATGTCTGCAAAGACTCCATACTGCACATGACGGGAGGGCGCCAGCCTCTCCTTTAGGGGACAGCTCCTCTAGCTGTTTCACTCTCCCTTCCATCTCTCTTTTTTTTTGGGGAGGCTTTTGGGGTCATACCTGGCGATGCTCAGGGGTTCCTCCTGGCTCTGCACTCAGGAATTACTCCTGGCGGTGCTCGAGGACCATATGGGATGCCGGGATCGAACCCAGGCAGGCCGTGAGCAAGGGCAAACGCCCTCCCGCTGTGCAGTCAATCTCCCTTCTCTGAGCAGCCAGAGCACTGCAGGCCACGGTTTTTTCTCAGCCTGGTCTGACTCCCCAACCCAGGCCAGTACATTCCTTTGCCGATACCTGGGTAAAGGGACCCCCAGGCCCCCTGGTGGGGCTCACTCGGGGAGCCTCTGTAGGAAGCGGCAGTGTGTATCACTGTATCACTGTCTTCCTGTTCATCATCGATTGGCTCGAGCGGGCACCAGTAACATCTCCATATGTCCTGTCTCATGCAAGTAGAGCCCAAGGGCACCTGCTTGCTCCAGGATAAAGAGCCTCAAACCATTCCAGCAGGTCACGGGAATGAGGTCTGTAATAGTTACTGGTATCTGGCATATCAAATAAGACAGGGGTAGCTTGCCAGGTTCTGCGGCAGTGTGACGAAAGACAAATTCTTTAAGTCACGGGTTCTGGTCACCTATTTTTTTGCAGGGGAGAGGCCACACCCAGAGGTGTTCAGAGCTCACTTCTGGAGGGACTAAGAAGACCCTATTCAGTGCCAGGCATCGAACTGGGGTTGCCCACAAGCAAGGCAAGATCCTGCTCCCGGGGCTCTCCTCGGGTCCCTGGTGTTCGGCGGCTGAGCACCAAGCTGGTCGGCTTGGCGGAAACACTAACGAGAAAGGAGACAGGGAGTGACGGCTGAACCGATTTTCGTCATTTCACTTAGAAACTCTTACGTTTCACCCAGATTTTTTCCTTTTCTGGGTTACACCCGGCAGTACTCAGGGGTCACTCCTGGCTCTGCACTCAGGAATTACTCCTGGCGTGCTCAGGGGACCATAGGGGTTGCCAGGAATGAACCCAGGTCAGTTGGGGGCAAGGCAGGCGCCCTCCCGCTGTGCTGTCGCTCAGGCCCTCACCTAGACTTTCTGGTGAAGTGAGGAGACACTGTAAAGGGCGGGGGGGGGGTTGGGCTCAGAGGCAAACAGCATCTGAGTCATAGGCAGGGAGCCCAGCTGTGCCCTCAGGACCCCGTGGAGCTCGTGGCCCCGGCAGGCGCGGGCTGAAAGCGGGGTGAGCCCAGAGCCAAGAACGGACGTGACCCTGGTGCCCGCACAGCCGGTGAGGCCACACACTTTTGTTTAGATCTTTAGGCCAGAGAGATGCCCCAGGGGCTGGGTGCCAGCTTTGTGCTCAGACCCAGCAGAAGCCCAAACGCTGCCGGGGTGACCCGGAGCACTTCCGGTATGGCAAAACAGATTTTAATTTACAAGTTAAAAAGAAGTGGGCTGGCGCAACAGTCCGGCAGGTGGAGCTTGTCACGCACATGAGGACTAAATCCAGCACCCGAGTGCTCCAAACCCACAGGAGTGAGCCCTGAGCACCTCCTTGGATGGCCAAAAACAAAATAAAAAAATAATAAGGGTGGGGCCAGAGCTATAGTCCAGTGGGTAGGGCATTTGTCTTGCACGCGCCGACCGGGTTCAATCCTCAGCACCCCATATGGTCCCCTGAGCACCACCAGGAGTAATTCCTGAGTGCAGAGCCAGGAGTAATCCCTGAGCATCGCCGGGTGTGACCCAAAAAGCAAAAAAAAAAAAAAAGTCTCGCGTTGGGGCGGGCGATAGCCCAGCGGGTAGGGCATTTGCCTTGCAAGTGGCGGCCTGTGCCGCCTGGGTTCGATCCCGGCATCCCATAGGGTCCCCTGAGCACCGCCAGGAGTAATTCCTGAGTGCAGAGCCAGGAGTAACCCCTGAGCATCTCGGGAGTGACCCAAAAGGAAATAATAATAATAATAATAATAAAAACTCTGGGTGAGGGGGGTGGACAGTGGGGAAGCGGAGGGACCGTCCGGCAGCAGGGCCTGGCCAGTGCTCCAGTGAGTGACAAAGGCCTTCATTCAAGAACAGAACATACAATACTCTTCTTCTTAGCTCTTTCCCGCCTTCACAAGCTCTCACACCTGGGTTGGACTTTTCAAATATCAGGAGTGTCACGTTTTCTCCCTTCGGCTCTTTCCGGATCACTGGTGGTTTCTGCTTCAGGCTTTATGGCTTCTCTGAGTGCTTTTTTTTTCCTTTTTGGGTCACACCTGGCAATGCTCAGGGGTTACTCCTGGCTTTTCACTCAGGAATTACTCCTGGCGGTGATCGGGGGACCCTATGGGATGCCGGGATCGAACCCGGATTGGCTGCGTGCAAGGCAAATGCCGTCCCCACTGGACTATCACTCTGGCCACTGAGTGTGTTTTCCTGACCCCTGGAGCTAACCTCCGAACTCAAGACTGCATGGTTGGACGTTTGCTCTCCACCAAACGCACTGCAGATGTGTTATTTTCTCCCTAGCGCCTCAAAGTCCCTTGTCCATGATAAATTCGTTGTCCGTGAAGACTCTCGCAAGTGAACAGGCAGTGGGGATCTCTCTGAATTCACACGCAGCAGCCAGAAATGACAGAAGTTTCTTGTAAAATCACTTCAGGGGTTAGCCAGAGGCCAGTGGGGACCCAGCTTGGACACCACCCACTGGGTTGTTTGTTTGGTTTTGGTCTCTGGGGGCGGCTCCCAGCACTGCTCAGGGGCGTCCCTCAGGCAGGGCAGGGGCCTTATCCCCATGCTGCCCGCTGGCCCCACAGCTCACTCTGGCTGTTGGCCATTTGTACTGCTTGGGCAGTCTGCTCCGGTCTGCACCCCGGAGAGCCTCAGGGGCGCCAAAGCCCCCCGTTAGGGCTCTCCATTGGTCACTTTACGTCACTGTGTCGGGGTGGTGTGGAGCCAGGCTCTGACCCTCCGCACAGTCCTGGCTCTCTCCTGCCGACGCTGCGGCTGTTTCCCAACTCCTGAAGAAGTGTCTGGTGGAGCAGGCGGGGCGGGGGCGGCAACTGACCCAGCCTCATCTCAACAGTGATTTAGCTACTCGACCCTCTCTCTCACACTTCTCGAGGTCTCAAGTCTGCCACTTTCTCTTTCCGGTATTTGTCAAGCTTCCTCTTCACATGTTACTGGGTTTATTTTGTTTCACTAATATTCATTCTCTCTCTCTCTCTCTCTCTCTCTCTCTCTCTCTCTCTCTCTCTCTCTCTCTCTCTCTCTCTCATATGGTGAAGGCTGTGCTTTACTACAGGAGGGACCACATGCTTTTCTTTTCTTTTTTTTTTTTTTGGGGGGTTGATCTTTTTAATGAAACCCATCAGCCTGACTCAGCCGACCACCATCACTCCAGCCGGGAAGCAGCAGGGGCCTGGTAGTGCGATAAAGCTTTTTGACACCAAGGCTGGTGGGCAGAGTCTGACTTTCCCAGGGATAATCCCCCCACCCTCCAGGCACTCCTCTGGGGCCTTAGCGTAACAAAGGCACCTCTGTTCTCCCCCCAAGGAGAGAAACCAAACAGGCTGACGGTCCTTCATCTTGTTTCCTCATTTATCCCTGAACAGGGCCGGTCTCCGGAAACCTGCTCCTGCTGGCCTGACGCTGCCCAGAAGCGGCTCTGCGTGAGGCCAGGTTGGCTTCGGTTCCTCCCCCCCCCAGCCCCTAGAGCCCCCTTGGGGAAATTCAGTCCTTTCTCCGCTGAATGGGCACAGACCAAGTCCCGGGCCCCAAGGCCCCCACGAATGAATGTTTCCAAGTCAGGACACGTGCTCTTGCCTGCGACCCCCTAAACCTTCTGTTCATGAGTCTGAGAGGAGGTGGGCGCACAGGGGGCACCGGGTGGCACCAGGCGGGCATCACCTCTGCAGGTGAAGGAGGTGCCAGGGGACACACGGGCACTTCCTGTGGAACCTGGAGTGCCCCCCAGAGCCACTCTGCACGAGGAGGCAGACCCTGCCCGCCACCCGGCGGGTACCGAAATGCCCCAGCTCATACACCTCGTCACAGCTCTGCAGAAGGGCCCAGCAGCTTCCTGTGTCCGAGCCGCCTGCCCGCCGGGGTGCTCGGGGTCTTCAAACCCACCTGCCTGCCGTCATGGCCTGGGGCCGGTCCCTCCCTGCGGGGTCCCCAACAGCCTCTTCCACTCTCCCCAGCCCTCTGCAGAAGCACGTGTGGCTCCCAGGAAACCGAGGCTACAAAGCTTCCCTGAGAGGGGCGGAGCGACAGCACAGTGGAGGGCATTTGCCTTGCACGCAGCCGACCCGGGTTCGATCCCGGCACCCCATATGGTCCCGAGCACCACCAGGAGTAATTCCTGAGTGCAGAGCCAGGAGGAACCCCTGAGCATCGCCGGGTGTGACCCAAAAAATAACAAAACAAAACAAAGCTTCCCTGAGGGGACCCGTGGGGCTCGCTGACAGACGGACAGACAGACAGGGCTCAGAGGACGCTGGTGGGAGCAGATGAAAGGAGCAGGGCCGGGTGCGGCTGCTGCCTGGCTCACAGGGGGCCCTGCAGTGCGGGGGCTCTGCTCCCCCGCCCCGTGCCCGCCTCCTGCCAGCTGCTGTGCCCTGAGGGCACCAGTGTCCCAGCCTCTCCACAAGGACAGGGGAAAGACCCGAATGAAGGGAAAAGTGGAGGAGGGAGCCCAAGACAGGTGTGTGGAGCCTCACGAAAAGGAGGTGGGGGTCTGGAGGTGCCGGGCCCAGCGCCCCACGGTCAGCACTGGGCAGTGCCCACGGGGGCCCTGGGGGAGGCTCACCCTCCGTCCCAGGTCAGGGGAGGCAGCCCAGGGCTCCTGCAGTGCTGGAATGGGGAACTGCGGAGGCCACGCGCACGTGCTCCGTGGTGGCCAGAGTCAGGGCTATCGACTGTCCAGTGTGTGAGCGCGGAGCACAGAGAGGCTAGAAATAGTCCAGCGTGTACTAAAAATAGCCTCACCTCAATTCACGCAGGACCTCGCTACAGCGAGTTACGATAAAGCAAAAGCCGGATTTGGGGGCTGCCGGTGAGGAGCCTGCAAGCGGCCAGCGAGGACAGCCAGCACAGAGGACACAAGGAGCTGCGTGCTCTCTCTCTCTCTCTCTCTCTCTCTCTCTCTCACACACACACACACACACACAAGCTCATTCACACATGCTCACACTCACACATGCTCACACTCATGTTCACATACACGCTCAATCTCACACATAAGCTCACTAACACATGCTTACTCACACACATGCTCAATTTCACACAAACTCAACACTCACATGCTCAATCTCACACTCACACATGCTCACTTCGCATGCTCAATTACACACAAGCTCACGCTCACACATATTCACACTTATACATGCTCACTCACATGCTCACTCTCACACTCACACATATTCACTCACACACATGCTCACACTCACATATGCTCAATCTCACACACATGTTCACTCACACACATGCTCACACTCACACGCTCACACTCATACATGCTTACTCACGCATGCTCACACACTCATACACGTTGGCTCACACTTACACATACTCACATACATGCTCACTCACAACACATGCTCACGCTCACACAGCTCAATCCACACCCACATCTCTCCACACTCATACATGCTCACACTCCCTCACATGCTCACATTCACACACATACTCACACTCACACACGCTCACTCACACACATGCTCACACAGCACAGACAGGATCAAACCAGCCATAAGCACTGAGGCCAGCCATGGGGCGGCTCTGGATGGGGCCGCCACGTGGATGAACGTGAATGGCAGGACGAGCGCAGCCGGGCTCTGCAGCTGGGCCCAAGGAGGAGACCCTCGGCGCTAGGTGGGCCGGCACAGAGCGGCAGCTCTAGAGCCCTCCAGCTCGGCCA
>JAJIBD010020643.1:0-16146 GCA_021461705.1 Cryptotis parvus | reverse complement strand
CTCACTTTTAGGTTAGCATCCTAGAAATCTGGTAGACTCATTTTGCAGAATAAACACATCTTTTCCATATGGTCTCAGGGAGCATTTTTTATAGGAAAAGATAACAGCAAAATACTTATATTTGGAAGGATATATAAGGGACTGATGGACACCAGAGTGGTCAATAATTCCCCTATGGGCTGATCCTTGAAGCACTTTTATGTAACTGCAAATAGAGATTTCTTGGTAAGGTCTGTGCTCTCTTTCCTTTTGGATAAATTAATAGGGACATTCTCAACATTTTCAGCTATCTCTGCCCAGACATGTTTTGTGACTTTTAACAGTGAATTGAACTATTTATTCCTTTGACCAACTTCATTATCTGAAAAAAATAAAACATATATCTTTAACAGGTTCAGATATAGGGGTTGGAAAGATAATACAGTGGATAGTAAGGCACTTGACATACTACAACTGACTGTTTAATCTCCTGCACCACATATGGTGCCCAGACCCCAGAGGAGTGACCCATAAGCTCAGAGTCAGGAGTAAGCCTTGAGGTTTGGCAGGAGTGGCTCCCACCAAGAAAATAGAAATGAAGCAAAATGTTCGGAGATAAATAAGAAATAGTCATTTCAATTGACAAGATTCTTTTTAAAAATGACTACCATGTTTATGCTTGTATCTCTAGAAGGTATCATGTAAGCTTCTGTCTTCTATTTTGGTATTTGGGACAACATTCTGCAATGCTCAGGTTCAGTTCCCAAAGGTAACTCTTGGCAGTGGTTGGGAGACTAGGTGGAAGGAACACTGGCCCCTAATTCAAACATGTCCTTTAGCACATTGGGTCCTCTCCACTCTGGTTTTTCCTATTTTTTCCAAAAATTAGTTTTAGAACTAGAGTTATAGTACAACACGTAGGACACTTGCTTTGCACGTGGCTGTCTCAGGTTCCAACCCAGGCACCTCATATGTTCCCCCATATCTAGCAAAAGTGGACTCCTGGTGTAACAACAGTAGTAAGCCTGGTGTTACACTGGATGTGTCCCCCAGAATGAGAAGAAAGAAATCACTTTAGCCAAGGACATGATCCCTGGCAATAAAAGATAAAAATGTAGTGGAGGAGTGTTGGAGGACAGGTTTAGCTATTCTGGAAGTTTTGTTGTTTTGCACACTCCCAGCTTAATCTATTTAAGCCAAGTTTCATTCTAATGAGACCTCTCTTCTATGTAAACACTGCTAGAGGGTGTGGCAATTGTAGAAGTCACCTTGACTGAATAACTTCTGACTTATACATCAACTAAGAGTTCTATGTTTTCTAGATTGGGCACAGCTCCTCTTTATACCCACTGCACCCAACGTGGGACAATTAGAATTTACCAGGAGACTACCACCCCTGGCTACATTGAGACTATAGGAAGACTATAGGAAGGATCATACTAGTTTGCTCTAAGCAGGCGATTGTGACCCTTTCAGTACCGAGAACAAGATACTCAGAATAACCCTGGTGCAGATAATAATAAGAAAGAACCTTGTGGGTACCATCTAGATTACATGAAGCCCATGAAATTAAGGTGTATTACATTATATCAGCCCTCTCTTTCTCCAGTGTTTTACATAAGAGATAATCTCGGGATTAGTCCTTGGCATAACCTTTGTTTATACCTGCAATAGGGTGTGGCACTACACTCTGTTTAGAGTTCTTTGTTGACATGACCCTCCCAGTTGGATTACTTTGGTGTATATAAGGGGACTGACTTGAGGCCCTTTCACTTTTGGGCCTTTCAGCTTTCGGCTATTGGCTCATGTGGCTTTTGGCTCCTCTTCCTTTTGCTTTTGGCTTTTGGCTCTTTTTTGCTCTTTGGCCTTTTGCTCCTTCTTCTGGGTAGGACTAGTCTCGGGTGAGATCCTCTCTCTCTCTTTGGGGGGAGACTTAGGCTCTTTTGTATGGTCTAAGTTCAGACCAGAGCTAGGGAGTTTGTTCATTATATTGGAGTGCTGTGGAAGAGCTTTTGTACTATTAAAAGCGTTTTTTGGAGCTGCGCCTGGACTCCCTGCGTTTTCATCTATTCACCCGGCGTCCTCAGAGGTAGAAAAGAACTTCTGCACTGATACTGTCGAGGACCCGGGCGGTGTCCCGACAATCTTCCGTAACATCAGCACTTGTAGGACTGTTCTAAAAGTATTTTGGAAACTTTAGTTGACAAACCATAATTGATATGAAAGTAATTATAGACTTTTTATATTGTATGACTATTCCCAATATGTGAATGGGTGCATCTGTATATTATACAAACCTATCCATTTTATCAAATACTTTGTTTTTTGATTAAGTGATAGTTCTCTCTGAAAGCTGTGCTAGAGGACAAAGTGAGGCAAGGAAGATGGTGATAAGATCACAAGGACAAAAGTAATAAAAAATAAACAGGTGGGGAAGAGAAAAGAGATAGAAAAAGAAAAAACATTGTATTGTGTTTAATTAAAGCAAGAAAAATGGTTTGCAATTTTTAATTATAAAGTGTGCAGGGATATTCAGCTATTATTGTCATGGGAAATAAAGAATAATTATTCCAAATGAGATCATAACTATCACTGTATCACTGTATCACTGTCTTCACGTTCATCATCGATTTGCTTAAGCGGGCACCAGTAACATCTCCATATGTCTTGTCTCATGCTAGTAGAGCCCCAGGGTCCCTGCTTGCTCCAGGAACATAAAAAGCCTCAAACCATTCCATCAGGTCATGGAAATGAGGTCTATAACAACAAGCCAGATGACCCCCCAATCCATGATGGCCTCCATTTTCCACATCGGACTTCCCTCTCTTCAGAACTCCACCCAGCAGGCCAGCCTATCACAGCCCGGCTCATCGAGATCCACCCTGCAGCAGACATTTTTAAATCTGGCCCAGGTATTCTGATCCAGAGACTCACAGACATGGGGCAGAGCTGCTACTGGCTCTCCTATGCCCAGCCCCTCACGAGGTGCCCTGATGGCAGGTTCTAGCCCTGGCCCGCCACCCCAGCAGAGCCTTGCAACAAGTCAGATGATCCCCCACTCCATGAGGGCTTTCATTTTCCACATATGGACTTCCCTCTCATCAGAACTCCACCCAGCAGACCAGCCAATCACAGCCCGGCGTGGCTGCTTGCTGGATTTAGAGATGATACAAGAGTATGCTACCCGCACAGCAGAGCCTGGCAAGCTTCCCGTGTCATATTTGATATGCCAAATACCAGTAACAATTATAGACCTCATAAACTATATTTACACAAATAAATAGAATTTCAGACACAAGTAGTTTATGACCTCTGTAACTATATTTAATCAACAGAGCATGCTTCTTCTTTCTTTCTACTATGGAATTATCAGAAGACAGTATGATTAACAGAATATATAACATTCGTCCCTCCTCACTTTTGTACAGTGACTCCAGTTCTTCAACCTTATCTGACAGAATCAGGACTCCTAAAATATAGAAAATTTTCAATAAAGTAACAATAATAATATGTGTGAGTAAGTTTTTTGTGCTAGTTTTTTTTTGTAAATGACGCTAAGCACACTTTACAAAGGTTTTATTTTTTATTTTTTTTAATATTTTATTAAACCACCATGAGATATACAATTGTTCATAAGATGTTCATATTTGGGTTTCGGTCATACAGTTTTCCGGTACCCATCCCTCCACCAGTGCCCATTTCCACCACCGATTTCCCCAATTCCCTCCCCTCCCCTAGCCTGCCTCTATGGCAGGTTCTTTATTTCTTTCCCTTTTCTCTCTATATCTTTCTCTTTTCCTTTCCTTCCACATTGTGGATTACAATACATATTTTGGTTGTAAGTTGATACCTGTATATTTTACAATCGGTAGCTTTTTTTAATTAGATACTTCACACTTTGGATAGTAGGCAGCATCTCTGTTGCTAAAAGTAACATGCTTTATTGTATTATTTTTGGAAGGGTCTCCCAAACAATGTTCATTTGACCTGAGAGTCCTTTTGGTAATGGTTTAAGTATTGACTCATGAATATGGCACTGCTCATGCTCTGTGGTGCTGAAGGTTTATTGTCTGCAAGGTGGTCCTTGTGACCTCCAGCGTTTCATTCAGTACTGCTGAAGGATCACATGGTGCCAGGTATTGATTCAGGGTCAGCTGCGTGCTCAGCCCCTGTATTATCATTCCAGTACAGGGGGCCCTATTAAAAAAAATGATGGTGAATTTATTGAGCACTAATATTTTCTCATTCCAAAGAAACTAAAAAATGAGACTATGAAAACGAGACTATTGGATATATTTCAAAATTAGAAAGCTTAACAATGGTGTTAGGGAGTTAGTAGACTAGATAAGGTGCTTTCCTTGCAAGAGGCTGACATGGGTTTAATCCTCAGCATCACAGCTAGATGAGTACTGAGTTTACTGAAATCCTTCATATTATTTTCCATAAGTAGGACTAAGAAACATTTCCACCAGCAGTGAATGAGAGTTCCATTTTCATGACATCTCCGCCAACCCAGAGTATTCTTACTGTTCTTAATATGTACCATTTTCACTTTATTAATATGATATGTCATTGATTTCAGTTTTTAAAATAGTAAGTGATGATTGTAAATGACAGATCTAACTAATCTGGGAGCTTTGTTGTTTCTGCCACTCCCAGCTTAATCTATTGGTCTCATTAGAATGAGCCAAGATTCATTCTAATGAGACCTCTCTTCTATGTAAACACTGCTAGAGGGTGTGGCAGTTACAGAAGTCACCTTGATTGAATAACTTCTGACTTATAAATATACTAAGAGTTCTATGTTTTCTAGATTAGGCACAGCTCTTTTTTATACCCACTGCACCCAGCATGGGATAGTTAGAATTTACCAGGAGACTACCACCCTGGCTACATTGAGACTATAGGAAGACTATAGGAAGGATCATACTAGTTTGCTCTAAGCAGACGAGTGTGACCCTTTCAGGACACGAGAACAAAATACTCAGAGTCACCCTGGTGCAGATAATAAATAAGAAGGACCTTGTGGGTACCATCTAGATTACATGAAACTGATGAAATTAAGATGTATTACTATATATCAGCCCTCTCTGTCCTCAGTGTTTTACATAAGAGATAATCTCGGGATAAGTCCTTGGCCATAACCTTTGTTTATACCTGCAATAGAGTGTGGCACTGCTCTTCTACACTCTGTTTAAGGTTCTTTGTGGACATGACCCTCCCTATCACAAATTGGATTATTTTGGTGTATATAAGAGGACTGACTTGAGGCCCCTTCACCTTTTGACTTTCGGCTTTTTGGCTCCTGCAACTTTTGGCTTTTGGCTTTTGGCTTTCGGCTTTTTTGTTCTTTGGCCTTTTTGCTCCTTCTTCTGGGTAGGACTCATCTCAGGTGAGATCCCCTCTCTTTGGTGAGAGACCTAGGCTCTTTTGTATGGTCCAATTTCGGACCGGAGCTAGAGTTTGTTCATTATATTGGAGTGCTGTGGAAGAGCTTTTTTTACTATTAAAAGCTTTTTCTGGAACTGCACCGACTCGTGAGTTTTCATCTGTTTCCCAGCGTCCTCAGAGGTAGAAGAGAACTTCTGTTCTGACACTGTCTGGGATCCCAGCAGCATTTCCGACATTGATAAGGCATTTTTTATGAGCATATGTTGGCCATCCATTGATATTCCTCAGAAAAATCCCTGTTCATTTCCTTTCCCCCATTTCAGATGATGTTTTTTTAGTTTTTTTGGGTTGATCTTTGTGAATATTTGATGTATCAACCCTGGATAGCAACCCTTTTTCTGATGCCTAATACACTGTTTTTAAGATAGTCTTTTGCCTTGTACATCTTGGATATTAATCCCTTTACTGATATGTTATATGTAAATATTTTCTCTCATTTAGTAGGGTGTCACTTAATGTTAGCCAAAGTATCTTTTCCATGCAGAAAGCTTTTAATTAGATGCAATATCATTTTAATTTTTGTTTCTGTTGTCTTTGTCAATGGAATTATGTTGAAGACACACACCTTTGATTCTGTGGAGACTGAAGCGGTCATCAGAGCCCTAGCCAAACAGGGTGTTCAAACCCAATAATCAAGATCCTTCCTGAGCTGTATTACAGCTTCAACACCCGGATCTGACCATTCTGCAAAGAAGTGATCATTGATGTCAAAAGAGGGTTTCGACAGGGTGATACCATTTCACAAACACTCTTCAAGCGCCACCCTCGAGAACATTATGTGACAATTAGAATGGGAAGGAATGGGAGTGGAGATAGATGGTCGGCAACTACACCACCTCCGCTTCGCTGATGACATCGTTCTAATAACACCAAACATTGGCCAAGCGGCACAAATGCTGGCTGACTTCGACCGAGATGTGGAAAGATAGGTCTAAAGCTGAATCTAAAGAAAATTATGTTTATGAAAAATGAACTAGTTCCAGAGGCCCCATTCACTCTCAATGGAACAAACATCTCTGAATTCAGCAGTTATGTGTACCTAGGTCGAGAATTTATCATGATGAACGACCTAAAACTTGAGCTGCACAGGAGGAAGAGAGCGGCATGGAGTGCCTTCATAGGCATCGAAGAAATAGCTAAAAAGGACAAAGAACCTCCAGCTCTGGGCACATTTCTTTGACTCCACCGTTCTCCCTGCATTAACATATGCCTCAGAGACCTGGGCCCTATGAAAACAGTATGAGAATGCTATTTGGGTCTCCCAGAGAGGAATCGAAAGAGCTATGCTTGGAATATCATACCTCACTCAAGTGAGAGAAGGAATCCGGAGTTCTGACTTCCATCGCTATTCCAGAATCAGGGACGCTGTCTCGTTACCAAAGCATAAAAAATCAGATGGTCTGGACATGTAATGCGATTTGGAGATGACCGCTGGACTAGAGCCGTTACCAACTGGATCCTACAGGATATCAAAAGATCACGTGGCCGCCCACCTACAATATGGTCAGACTTCCTTGTCAACACCCTGAAGGAATAGTTTGAGGCTCTTCATATTTCTGAATCAACCAGATGCCATTGGGCTACATTGGCACTTGATAGGGTCCAATGGAAATGTTACTGGTGTCCGCTCGAGCAAATCAATGAATAACTGGATTCAAGTGATCAAGTGATCACACACCTATATTTTCCTCAGTTAATCTTATAGGATCCTATATAATGTCAAAGTGTTTTGTTTATTCGTTTTGGGGTAAATTCTCAAAATTTTGCAGGGGTTATTCTTGGCTCTACACTCAGGAATTACTCCTGAAGTTGCTCAGGGGACCATATTGGATGCCAGGGAATGAATCCAGATCTGTAATCTTCAAAGAATGTGACCTACTAGCTGATCTATTTCTCCAACCCCTAACGCCAAGGTTTAATCCACTTTGAATTATATTATTAGCATCAATAATTTAAAAAACTACATTAAAATATGGATAGAGAACACATACAATTCTCAGAAGATAGACACATTGTAGGAATATGAAGAAATGTTCATTGTTGTTCCTGTTATTATCAGTGAAACCCAAATTAAGAACATAATGAAATACTGTTGCAAGACACCAAAAGCCTCTGTATCTGCCCTGGATTGCCTCTTGCAAATCACTTCGTAGATAAGGGGGTAGTTTAAATGTGGCAGTTTAACTGACCATGTATTCAGTACTGGCTGGTATAAATATTTTCTCGTGCTATCACAATCATTGTGGGACTAGCTAGATCTTACCAGCTTATTTGCCTGGCCACGTCGGATCTCTAAGTAATTAGACCAGAGAGAAATGCTGTTTGCCTCCAAGCAAACAAGCATGGTTCCCTGATAACTCAAATACAACTAAAATATAAAACTACCATGAAGTAGACCGAGACTCTTGTGAAGCTTGGAGAAATATTTTTTTAGTGATTAAACGTATTTATTTTAGTTCAGTTAAAACATACATTGTTTCATTGAAACGGTGTAGCACTTTGCCAACAAATCATACTGAATTGTTCGCAGCACCCATCCCCCCACCAGTGCCCATCTCCCACCACCAACGTCCCCGGTTCCCCCCCCCTCAACCAGCCCTGCTCCATGGCAGGTTCTTTATTTCTTTCCATTGCTCTCTCTTTCTCTTTTCCTTCCCCTCCAGACTATGGATTACAGAACATACATTAAAGGGGTTGCCATGTGTATCTTTTTGCCTCTATTTAATGTTCAGTTCTAGGTTGATATTAGTACCCTCAACAATTGTTAGCACACTGTTCCATTTCTGTCTTACCTAGCCTCTGAATCCCTACGTTTGTGATAATTTCCACCTTTGACAGGACCTCCTGATATATGTTTCACTTGATCTTGGATATTGGTATCATATTATGTACCTATATATTTATGTTATGCAGATAAATGCAGTCATTCTGTATCTGTCTCTCTCCTTCTGGCTAATTTCGATCAACATAACCTTTCCATGTCCATCCATTTGTAGGCAAATTTTATAACTTCATTTTTCCTAACAGCTGCATAGTATTCCATTGTGTAGATGTACCAAAGCTTTTTATCCAGTCATCTATTTTCGGGCACTCTGGTTGCTTCTAGATTCTGGCTATTGTGAATAATGCTGCTATGAACATAAAAGTAGGGATGGTGTTTCCGCTAGCGTATTTTTGGCTTCCCAGAGTAGATTCCCAGGAGTGGTATCGCTGGGTCAAATGGGAGTTCAATTTCTAGTCTTTGGAGGAATGTCCATATTGTTTTCCAGAAAGGCTGTACCAGCCTGCATTCCCACCAACAATGGATGAGTGTCCCCTTTTCCCCACACCCACGCCAGCACTTGTTGTTCTTGTTCTTTCGAATATGTGCCAGTCTCTGTGGTGTAAAGTGGTATCTCATTGTTGTTTTGATTTGCATCTCTCTGATGATTAGTGATGATGAGCATTTTTTCATGTTTTTTTGCCATTCGAATTTCTTCCCTTGCTGAAGTTTCTGTTCATTTCTTCTCCCCATTTTTTGATGGGGTTGTTTGTTTTCTTCTTATAAAGTTCTACCAGTGCCTGATATATCCTGGATATTAACCCTTTATCAGATGGGTATTGGGTGAATATTCTTTCCCCATTCTGTGGACTGCTTTTGTATCTTAGTCACTGTTTCTTTTGAGGTGCAGAAGCTTTTTAGTTTCATGTAGTCCCATATGTTTATCTTTTCTTCTAGTTGCTTTGTTAGTGATGTTTCATCTTTGAAGATGCCTTTAGCTTCAATGTCATGGAGGGTTTTTCCTATATTTTCTTCAATGTACTTTATGGATTCAAGTCTGACATTGAGATCTTTAATCCATTTTGATCTGATTTTTTGTGCATTGTGTTAGACACAGGTCCAAATTCATTCTTTTTACATGTCGCTGCCCAGTTTTCCCAACACCACTTATTGAAGAGGCTTTCCTTACTCCATTTTAGACTCGTTGCACCTTTATCAAAGATTAAATGGTCATGTGTTTGAGGTTGGGTGTCAGGATACTCAATTCTATTCCATAGGTCCACGGGTCTGTTTTTATTCTTGGAGAAATATTTAACCGGCATTAGTATTAGTCTTTGGTACAGAGACATGCCTTCTCAGAAACCCCCTTCTCTTTAAAATCTGTTTGCTAGATTTAATTTCATGGTTCTCTGAAAGAAAAACAGGTGTTACAAAGTTACCACTTCTACTAGTACCTTGAAATGCCTGGAATTATTCATGGAAATGCCAATATCTGCCTGGCATTTCCAGGCAGATATTGGCTCAAAACATTAGCATATAATAGAGCCTAGGTGAAGTGCTGGGAGAAATTACCTAAGGGCATTTGACACTTCCTGTTTCCCATAATAGTGGGAGGTCTGAATTGCAGGGTATAAAACCAGTCTGCTTCCTCTCTGTCTCTCTGTCTCTCTCTCTTTGACTCTCTTTTGGGGCTTGCACTATTCTTGGAAGTCTTTTATTTGTCTCTCTTTACAGGGCCTTTACACGTGGTGGCCGCCATCTTGGCCTACACGGTGCTGGGGTTCTATCCGGGGAATCCTAAGCACTGGGTTTTCCCTATTGCTGATCTGTATGTCTGAACCTGTGATAAGTAAATTCTTTTTTAAAACTGCAGCGAATTCCTGAGTCTTCATCCATTCCCGCCAGCTCGGAGGTAAAAGGGAACTAGCTTCCCCACACTGTCGAGGACCCCGGAGGGTGTTCCACCACATCTGGTGTCCCTGGGTGGGCACCTTGCATCTGGAGGTCCAACAGAGATGTTGATGAACTTTTCCTGAAGCTGGGAGTAGCATTCAAACCGTGAGTTAAAATGGGTTACCTCCTGGAGGTTTTTTTCTTTGTTCTGGCTTCACCTGTTTATTCAGGTGCTAGTAGAAGTGGTAACTTTTGTAACTCCTGTTTTTCTTTCAGAGAGTCATGAAATTAAATCTAGCAAACAGATTTTTAAAGCTTGACGATAACCTAGAGGAAGAAAAGAAACCTCCAGAGGAGGCCAACTCTAAAACTGAAAATATGCCCAGAATTAATACCTCTGAGGTGGAGATGCCCCTCTGATGAAGACTGAATCTCAAGTTGAGGGCTTCCCTAAAATTCTTACAAACTCTGATGAGGAGGAAGGGGAGGAACGGATTAATTCCCCAAGCCTGTCCAGGCCTCAAAAGGCTTGTGGTTCCTCCTGTTCTCAATTTAATAATAGTCAAAGAGCAAAGCTCTTGGAGCCCATAACATTCCTCATGACCACTCTTTATTTTGATATTTTCTGGTGCTACCTCTTGTGATTTTTGTGATAAAACTGCACCTCTCCCATCGGAAGCTGACTGCAAGTTCTGGAGAGGAAACTGTTAAAAAGTAGAGGCTTTCCTGGACCTTTGGTTTAAGAAAATTAAAAGGCAGATTTCTTGGTGGCATCTTTATTTAATTCAGCTGGAAAAGAGCTTTAGGCTCAATCTACAGTTCCCTGCCACCTTCATGTGCACCATAGCTTTCCATGAAAACAAACCGGACTAAATTGTCCAGTTTTTTTTTTTTGCCTTTTTGGGGTCACACCCGGCAATGCTCAGGGGGCAACTCCTGGCTCTGCACTCAGGAATTACTCCTGGCAGTGCTCGGGGACCATATGGGATGCCAGGGTTGAACCCAGGCGGCACAGGCCGGCCGTGTGCAATTCAAACGCCCTACCACTGGGCTATCGCTCTGGCCCTAGTTGTCCAGTTTTTATTTTTTCTGTGCTCCATCCCACGTGGCTGGAGGGTTTGCAGACAATTAAGTTATGTGATTGGATATTTATGGCAAAAGACTTCTGGCAAATGGATAGCTTTGGCAAATGATTTATGGCAAATATTATGGCTAATGACAAAGTGTTAAACGTGCCCAAAATGCTTTCAAAATTTGGTTATTAAAGCAACAAAAATAGGTATTTTTAACATTATCCACCTTAAATTTATCTCAAGGAGATAAAAACACTAAAAAAACACTAAAAACACTAAAAAAAACACCACTGAAAAACACTAATGCAGACTCAAAAACCAGTGAATTCACCTAAGTAAAAATTGGTTATAGATGGGTAGCAGGTCTAAAAGCACCTACTTTCTTTCATTACAGGTTTAAAATCACCTAATTTCTTTCAATATAAAGTCTTAATCTTAAATTTCAAACTGCTGTTCAAACATCCCAGGTTGGTTCATTTTTAATAATGATAATCTTGCTTTGCCGCCTATAGAACATGGTCCATCTTAAATAACAATAATTTTGATTTGTAGCCTGTTGATCTTGGTTTCATCTTTAATAAAATAACCTTGCATTGCAGCCTGTTGATTGTTGATGCTTTAAGTGGAGATAACCCCTTTCTTTCTTACAAAAAAAAAAAACTGCCTTGGAGTGAGTTTAAAGGTAAAAGCACCTAAATAACCCTCCAAAAGAAGGTACCATAAAATATGTATTTTCTAAGTGCTTAATGTGTAAGTGTCTTAAAAGTTTCCTTGCTGCTTTGAAGTGTTTAAAAGGTGAGAGTATCTGAATAACCCTCAAGGACAAGGTATTTTGTAAGGATTTTCTAAGGTTTTTATATATAGGAATGACTAATGAAGAAGGTTTTCTAAGGTTTTAAAGAAAAAATAGACTGCTGTGTATAATGTTCAGTGTCAAGGTTTTAGAAATTAATAAGTTTTCCATGATTTGTTTACAGGTAAAAAATAAAAAAAAATTAAAAAGGAGAAAAAAGTGTGAATTCCAAGCATAGTGCTCAATATCAAAATCTGTTAGCTAATAAAACAATTTAATGCTTTTTTTCAGAGATTTAGAGGAAAAGAACTTGGCTGCTGCAGATTCCTTCTATGATGCACGAGGTTTTGGACTCTGATCACAGTGCTCATTACAACAAAGTTTGCTAAATCAATGAAAAAAAGGTTTTTCTAATGATTCTGTTCACAGGCTATGATATTGAAATGCAGTAAACTTACACTACAGTATTCAATACTCCAAGACTCCTAAAACAGTGCTCACTACAAAAATTTAATAATTTGCAAAAATATTTTCCCTAATGTTTCCTTTCACAAGATGTTGAAGTTTCTTCATGTTCTTGAATTCTTGCCAGCCTTAATATCTCTATTTGTGATTAATCTCGAAAAGTGTTTTTTGTCTGCGCCTAAAATTAAGCTACAGGTACAGTTACCGGTGCCAGTGTTCCCCTTGCTGAAGATGCCTTGCCAGATGCCTGTACCACTGTACCAGACACCTGTTCCAGCGCTCAAGACTCCTGTTCTAGTGCTTGAGACTTTTGTTCCAGTGTTCTTGAAACCCGATCCAGTGTTCCTGACAATTCAACGAGTTCCTGACCGCTGCTGTCCAGAGACTCATACTCATATGATCACTGCTATTGTTGTTCCAGAGGCCATTCTTCAGACCTTTCTCTAAACATGTGACTTTACTTAAAATATGGCAAATAGGCTCTCACAAATTATGGACAGTGCAAACTATGGTTCATCATAATCAGACAGCTAGAAACACTTTGTCACATCACGAACCTTGCTTTGGGTCCAAAAAACAAGTTAGGATCCTAAAGTAACATATATTATCACTTTGTAATTAGAATTGTTTTTTCTTATCTTAATTTTCTGTATGCTACTCAATATTTTGTACTTTTTCAATTTTATTTTAGTAAACTCATCAGGGGAGTTTGGAGAATGCCGCCCGGGGTCCCCGACAAAAATACCACCTTACGCCAGTGAGAACAGCAGATATCAGATCAGCCTTTGCTGGTGGAGATGTTGAATAAAAGGGAAGTTTCCAAGCATTGCTGTATGACTGTTGTCCAATTCACTCTTATTGAAATATGGAGATTCCTCCAAACATGAATGGAGCCCTTTAAGGCCCAGAGATCCCACTGCTTGGTATCTACACATATTATCAAAAACATTAATCCAAAATCTATATGCACCCCTGAATTTACTGTAGCACTTAGAATATAAGCCAAATTGGAAATAAACATAGGGGCCCCAAAGAGATGAGTGGTAATGAAACTGTGATATAAAATGTGGAATCATACCTGGCCATAAGGGATGATGAACTCATCCAAGTCACTGCAGCATGAATAGAACTGGACAATCTCTTGTTAAATGAAGTTAGAAGAGTAAATAACGGCAATGGATATTCTCACTAATCTGTAGTAAAGATAGTTAAGGAACTGGCTCTAGATGATAGTACCAAAAATGTCAAGGAAGGAGAGAAATGGAGGAAGAAGCAGGAAATGATATCTAGAAATAATAGCAAGACTCAGGGACTTTGGGCCCTTCTATGCTATAGAGCCAAATTTTCTTTCTTTCTTTCTTTCTTTTCTTTCTTTCTTTCTTTCTTTCTTTCTTCTTTCTTTTCTTTCTTTCTCTTTCTTTCTTTCTTTCTTTCTTTCTTTCTTTCTTTCTTTCTTTCTTTCTTTCTTTCTTTCTTTCTTTCTTTCTTTCTTTCTTTCTTTCTTTCTTTCTTTCTTTCTTTTCTTCCTTCCTTCCTTCCTTCCTTCCTTCCTTCCTTCCTTCCTTCCTTCCTTCCTTCCTTCCTTCCTTCCTTCCTTCCTTCCCTTCCTTCCTTCCTTCCTTCCTTCCTTTTCCTTCTTTCTTTCTTTCTTTCTTTCTTTCTTTCTTTCTTTCTTTCTTTCTTTCTTTCTTTCTTTTTCTTTCTTTCTTTCTTTCTTTCTTTCTTTCTTTCTTTCTTTCTGTCTCTGTCTGTCTGTCTCTGTCTGTCTGTCTCTCTTTCTGTCTGTCTGCCCATCTGTCCATCCGTCCAACCGTGGCTTCGTCTGTCCGTCCATCCATCCCTCTGTCCGTCCATCCATTCCTCTGTCTGTCCATCCGTCCATCCATCCGTCCGTCTATCCATCCGATCTATCTATCTATCTATCTATCTATCTATCTATCTATCTATCTATCTATCTATCTATCTATCTATCTATCTATCTATCTATCTATCTATCTATCTATCTATCTATCTATCTATCTATCTATCTATCTATCTATCTATCTATCTATCTATCTATCTATCTATCCATCCATCCATCCATCCTCCATCCATCCATCCATCCATCCATCCATCCATCCATCCATCCATCCATCCATCCATCCATCCATCCATCCATCCATCCATCCATCCATCCATCCATCCATCCATCCATCCATCCATCCATCTATCTATCTATATATCTATCTGTCTATCTGTCTATCTGTCTGTCTGTCTGTATATCTATCTAAACATCAAGTTTCAACACTACCTTAAACATTAAACTAAAAATACAGTAGTTAAACTTAAAAATCACACTGTTGAGAGTAAGTTTTGTTGTAAGAAATGGAGGGATGGGGATTTTTATGTTGGATTGGCTGTTGGAAGATCAGATGCCTGATGTTGTAAGTTGTTTAAATAACCTATGTAAATCATGGTGTCTAGGTAAAAAAGATAGTCTATGCCTCTTGTGTTGGTATTCAAACAAAGTGGTTTTTCTTAAGTAATGGTGTACTTAAATGTATGTGTTATAAAAAGCAGGAGACCATCTAGTACCTTCCATTAGAGATAGAGGTTCACTGGGAACATTGGTTGTGGGAAATGTACACTGGTGAAAGAAAGTGTTGGAATAACATACGATTAAACACAATCATGAAGAACTTTGCAACTGTGCATCTTACGGTAATTAAATAAAAAATAGAGGTTCAATAAGCCATCCCAGGAAATAGTTTGCAGCAGAATTATATTTTCAATATGCCCTCTCTTTGAAATAATAGCGCTGTACTTTCTAGTGTTACCCTTTCTAGGTTCAAGTACCATAACTTCTCTTTTCTCCAAAATAGTTTTCTTAACTCAGTAAGAAAGAAAAATTTTATAAGAAACACATTCTCACATCACCTCTCATTTATTTTAAACTGCGACTTTCTCATATTCATTTATCAAAGAACAATGATGTTCCTAGAGGAGTATAATAGGTAATAAATTAAACTTAAATCTATGCCCATCTTCCATTTTATACTGTCAATGTTTAAAGTAAGAGTGTTTCAGAAAAGTAACACCTATACATATGAAAAGCAGTGAAGAAGTGAGAGAGCAAACATTGTGCTAACATGAATCACATATTTAAGATTTCTTGAAACAAAATTTGGCACCCACTCTATTCATGAAATTAAAGGCAAAGTGAACTAAAGTGTGCTTCAGTTCTTCAGGCATATGTTTCTACAGAAGCATATGTGTAAGGGTGGAAGATCCTGTTGGCAAAGCTTCTTTCTGCACCTAGTCCAGGACACACTCTTGGTAAGAGAAATCAAGAGTTTCCAAATCATAAGTGGGAAATAACAATGCCAAACTCCATCTTAATTCATAAGGTGCAGTATTTACTAAAACTTTATATACTGTATCTATATAATTAAACTATTAAGACTAATAAAGGAAGGATGATGGCATGCAATTAAAAGGTTCAAGAGTGCAAAGAGAAGAAGAGTATGAGGATGAAGAAGAACATGACATGAAGATGGCCGAGATGAAGAAGACCATGATGAAGAAGACGAAGTAGACGAAAAAGACCATGAAGACAAAGAAGACAAAGACAAAGGAAAAGATGAAGAAGGCGAAGAACATGAAGAAGATGAAGACAAAGAATCAGAATACAAAGAAGCTACAGAAGATGAAGAAGATGAAGATGAAGAACTAAGATAAAGACAAAGAAGATG
>JAJIBD010020638.1:0-10943 GCA_021461705.1 Cryptotis parvus | reverse complement strand
TTCTTTGGTTTTTTGAAATACCCCTGCAGGGCTTGGTGCTGGGGAGGCATCCTGGCGCTGCTCACGGGACCATGTGGTACTGGGGCTCAAACTCCTGAAGGCAAAGAATGAATTTCAGACCCTCTGAACCATATCTCCACCCCCTGTGCAAAAATTTCTAAATGGTTGCAAAATTTAAGGCAACATGACCCTTTCTATTAATATTTAACATAACTAAACTTAGAGAAACTTCAAATGTTGCATCCTGACTATCGAAAATGTCATGATTCAAACTATCATTCAATATCCAATTACAATCACAATAAAACCAACATGACATGGGGTGGACAGCATACCCAGCAATGCTCGGGGGCCACTGCTTAGGCCAGTGCCCGAGGAGTGTTGCTGGCAGTGTTCAGGGGACCATGCTGGGCCAGGGAATGAGCCCAGGTCTCCCAGGTGCAAAGCACACTCTCAGTCACCAACACAGCTCCCGACGTAACTTTTTAAATAAAGTGAAACAACCAAGCTGTCACAAAGAGTACAAGATTTCGACATTCAAATCAGCTGAGAAATTGCTCAACTAATTAGATTTTAAAAAATATGTTTATGGGGCGGAGCAGTAGCACAGTGGGTAGGGCATTTGCTTTGCATGTGGCTGACCGGGTTCGATCCCCAGCATCCCACATGGTCCCCTGAGCACCGCCAAGAATAATTCTTGAGTGCAGAGCCAGGAGTAACCCCTGAGTATTGCTGAGTGTGACCCAAAAAGCCAAAGGAAAAAAATATGTTGTTTGTTTTTTCACACCTTACCTGACCTTTACACACTATTTCAGTGAACTAAACTGTTTCACTTTTTACCTGTACCCCACTTACCTTATGCTTTGCACTTCTGGATCATCCACCCACTAGAGAAATCAACCATCAAATTACTTCAACAAGCAGAAATAGTAACACCGCTCCCAAACTGCAATTCCTACATTGCTAGACACTTATCTAGTTGGTAGATTTATACCATTGTTCATTCTTAGTTTCTTAAATGTAAAAAATACCCACAGAATAGTAGCATACCTCTAAATTAGTTTAAATATGGTAGGAAGTTATTTTTAGGTAGGTCCCAGTTTTATAAAAGCATAATCATTCTTCTACTCAAGTTCCTCCCATAGTAAAAAGAATTAAAAACTATTTGTCTCTTTTGAAAAGAAGAAATGTTATGTAATGCTCAAGCAATGAACTCAGATAAATAGAATAATAGGCCTGGAATCAAATCAAGGTCAGTATCATACTTATTGTTAATAAAAATAAGCTTAGCATTTATTCTAATGGTGGCCTTTTCAAATACAAGCAAGACTAAATAAATGTCACTCATGTGCATCTGCAAATTCTTATATTAAAAAAAAACTCCAATTTTTATGACACAAAGAAAAAAAGGAGGGAAAGAGACCCATAAACCACTATTAACTGGTTCTTATTCATAAGGAAAAATACAAGAAACATTTATGCAATATTTAATATGTGTCTATTTCTTTCTTGCATGCTAGAAAGATACAAAGACAAACACTTCCAACTATTCAGACAGATCATTCCACAGTTGTAACTTTCATCACAGCTCTCAAAACAGTATGGTGAGGTCAGCTCACAAACAGCTTGAGTAGCAAAACTAGAAATTGGTGGTAGTAGTATCAGGCTACATAACAGCCTTTCCAAAGAAATGAAGTAAGAGAACTAAAATGTGCTGGCAACATGCCAAAAATATGGCTCTGAGCAATGAATATGCAGAGTTTGCAGTATGTAGCAATCTCTCATCTCTTACCTATACAGTCTGATAGTCCTTTTTCTTTAAACAAAAAGTAGCTGGACTATAAGAGGTGTTTAGCATTATCAAATTTCTCCATATTTATGACAAGCTTGCAATGATTTCATTTGAAATCATTGTACTGGGGCAAGAGAGATGGTACAGCGGGAGAGCGTTTGCCTTGCAAGCGGTTGACCTGGGTTAGATCCCAGGCATTCCATATGGTCCTCCAAGCACCACCAGGAATAATTCCTGAGTGCAGAGCCAGGAGTAACCCCTGAGCATAACCGGTGTGACCAAAAAAGGAAAAAAAAAATCACTGCAATGATTTCATATACTGAAATCATTGTAATAAATCACTATCACTATCACTATCTTCTCGTTGATCATATATTTGCTAGAGCGGGCACCAGTAATATCTCCATATGTCCTGTCTCATGCTAGTAGAACCCAAAGGCATCCGCTTGCTCCAGGAACATAAAGAGCCTCAAACCATTATATTAGGTCATGGGAATGACCTAATATAAATGCTACTGATATTTGGCATATCAAATATGACACAAGCAGCTTGCCAGGCTTGCCGTGCGGGTGGCAAACTCTCAGAAAAGAAAAATTCTACTTCTCTGCGATAATGAGTATTATTTCTGCACAAAATAGTCCTTATTCCCCAAAACATATACTATCCTCAGCATAATTTTAAAAACTTGTACTTTTCTATATTGCCAATTATAACCATCTCTGCAACTGATTAACATGAGATTAACATTTAGAATTAGTCAACTACCTCAATAGATTTAATAAAGAATTCTGTCAAATCAAAGAATATAACTCTGATTATAATTTATCTGGGGTGTGGAGGGACTCATACCCAGCGGTGCTCAGAGCTTACTCCTAGCTCTGAATGCAAGTATTATTCCTGGCCGGCTTGTGAGATCATATGAAGTACCAGGGAGTGAACCTGAGCAAGACAGTGCAAGGCAAGTGCCCTATAAACTGTTTTCTCTCTCCAGTCCCTTTAATTCTTTCACTTAATCAACATGTTACTTTATTTCTTTTTTCACTGGATCATGTAGCAAAATAAACTAAAACTTTCTAAACATTTTCTTTCTAAAGGAAAATAAAAACATTACTATAGGAAAAAGGATTATACCCAAAACCCCCAGCCATGCAATTAAAAAAATATGATTCAAATCAACATTTAACTTTTATGTCAGACACTATATGCTAAAGACTGAGGGAACAAAGATAAATGTGTCCGTATTTCTGGACAGAAGTGAAATATAATTGGGGAGAATAATCCCTTAAAAAAAACTTTCTGAAAGAAAAAAATTAACTTTTTCTGGGGACTGAGAGATAGTAGGGCATCTGCCCTGCACACACCTGAGCCAGGTTCAATCCCTGGCATCCCATATAGTCCCTTTTTTTCTTCTTCTTTTGGGTAACACCCAGCAATGTTCAGGGGTTATTCCTGGCTCTGCACTCAGAAATTATTCCTGGCGGTGCTCAAGGAACCATATGGGATGCCGGGAATCAAACCCGGGTCGACTGCATGCAAGGCAAATGCCCTACCCACTGTACTATCGCTCCAGCCCACATGAGATGAAATTTATGTGCGATGCTGACCCTCGGGATAGAAAGCGGCAGGACTTAAGACTAGAGGGTTTAATTCACTTAAACTAAAACTTTAATTTTAGGGGGCCAGAGCAACAGCACAGCGGGTAAAGTGCTTGCCTGGCACACGGCCAACCCGGGTTCTATCCCGGCATCCCATATGGTCCCCCGAACAATGACAGGAGTAATTCCTGAGTGCAGAGCCAGGAATAAGCCCTGAGCATTGCCAGGTATAACCCAAAAAGCAAAATAATACATAAAATTAAATTTTAATCTTATTGTCCTAAATTTGGATGATTATGAATGGCCATGAGTACTAGGCTAAAGTTCATATTTTATTCTGTAAGCAAAATAGGACCATTTTATCCTGTAAGCAATACAAGACCAATTTTATAGAGGTCAAAAGATAACTCCAAGCCAGTACAGTGCTGGGTATGCAGGACACCCTAGTTCACTGCACGGCTTTGCAGAACCACAGGAGTGACCTTTGAGCACCATCCCAGGATTAGCTGCCCCAGGGCACCGCTAGCTAAGGAGGAAAAAAAGGATTCTGTGAAGAACACTGATCTCACCCAAACTGGCAGGCAGATATGTGAACAATGCATTTGAACAGAATACTGTCATGGAAAGTAGTTAATATGTTACTACACACAGTATTAGTAAGACACAGAGATGCCTAAATGTAAGTGGTGATAAAAAAAAAATCCACTGAAGGTTCTAAAACAAAAATGAAATGTTAGAACCAGAAATACTACTAGAGCACAAGCAATGCCTTGAATGCATCCAATTTCGGTTTAATCTCCAGCACCACAAACGGGGCCCTAAGACCACTCTGATGATCTCTGATAACAGAGCCAGAAGTAAGCCTTGCGCACCACCAGGACTGGCCCCCAAATCCTTAAAAAAAAAAAAAAATTTTTTAAAGAACAGTTTGAGGTTTGTTATACATGATTTTAAAATGAGTTCAAGAAAAATTTGACAATGATACTCATGATTACTCAAGACTATAAATTCAGAAATAGATATTTCAGGTTTAGCATCAAGAATGAAAACGTTCTCATGACCAGACTAATACTCAGCAAGTCTTTTCTTCCTGTCAGGGCCCTAATACTCAAGCCAAACAACAAATATTATTCACCTTACATGCCCCTACAATGGAGGTTCAAACTCATACTCCCAATGAGATGTAGAAGGCACAAATCAAATTAAAACCCAAAGTTCGATACCACACAGGAGTTCCTCTTTATCTAAACATTTTAAACTGTGCAATTTTTAAGAAGCATATGAAATAAATCTTCTGGAAATAATACTGTCCTATCATAAGCAAATCTAAGCTCTAAAATTACACTTTTTTTTTTTTTTTTTTTTTTTTTTTGCTTTTTTGGGTCACACCCAGCAATGCTCAGGGGTTACTCCTGGCTTTCTGCTCAGGAATTACTCCTGGCAGAACTAGGGAGACAATATTGGATGCCAGGGATCGAACCTGGGTCAGCCACATGCAAGGTAAAACACCCTAACCACTGTGCTATCTCTCCGGCCCCTCTAAAATTATATTCTTAATAGGAATAAGAACACTATCTATAGCACTTTGAGCAGTATGCAAAAAAAAAAAAAAAAGCAACTCTCCTATCACTTCTGCAAGATGTTTAATAAATGAAATTATTCTAATTAAAAATAGGGGCCGGAGGCGATAGCCCAGCAGGTAGGGCGTTTGCCTTGCGCGCCGGCCTCATGCTGGCCTGGGTTCGATCCCGGCATCCCATATGGTCCCCTGAGCACAGCCAGGAGGAATTCCTGAGTGCAGAGCCAGAAGAAATCCCTGAGCATCGCGGGTGTGACCCAAAAAAGTAAAAACAGTTCAGGCCAGAAAGGTAGCAAAGATGCTAAGGCACTTGCCTTGCACACAGCTCACCCAGGTTCAGTCCTCTTAATCCCCTTTATATCCCCAGAACCACATATGGTCTCTCAAGCACCAGTAATGATCCCTGAGCACAGAGCCAGGAGTAAGCCCTAAGGACTGCAGGGAGGTATCCCAAAAATAATAAAATAAATAAAATTAAACCTTCACTGTAGTTCAAAAAGGCAAAGACAGTTAAGTTTTTCTATTTTCAGAAAAGAGATTTGTTGGCTGTTACAAACAGAAGCTAGTTATGTGAAATACAAATGCCTCATGTTAATAAGCATGCTAGAAAAGTTGTTTTAAGAAATAAGATATTCGGGCTGGAGCAATAGCCCAGCAGGTAAGGCGTTTGTTTGCCTTGCACACAGCCGGCCCTTGCCGGCCTGGGTTCGATCCCCGGCATCCCATATGGTCGCCCCGAGCACCGCCAGGAGTAATTCCTGAGTGCAGAGCCAGGGAAAACCCCTGAGCATTGCTGGGTGTGACCAAAAAAAAAAAAAAAAAAAAGCAAAAATAAATAAATAAATAGATAAATAAATAAATAAATAATAAGATATTCACATCAAGAATAAAATTATCCCACAGTAAATGCCAACGGTGTACTTCATACCATACACATTCTACTTTGTTCTGATCCCAATTATATTGTGTCCCCATAACAAACTCTCAAAAATAGAATTCTCTTTCTCTTAAAGCAAGAAAAGTATGAGTTTAGAGATAAAATTTATTTGATGAATACTGTTTATTCTAAAAAATAAAATCAATCAGATGAATAATTGTAACCTCTAATAATCTATCTCTTTTCCAGAAAGATAAGGATTGGTTATTCATGAGCAGAGCCTACTTCTCACTAGATCATTCCAAAATCATTACGAAACGTTACACATGTTATGCTTCCTTCAAATCAATCACAGAACAAGTCATCCTAAAACTGAGGTCAAATTCCATTCCAACTAAAAGATCTGCAAACTTGAAGTAATGGTGCACTTACTAAGTAATATCTGTAGACCAAATTCCACAAAATCCCTCTTGCTGTACCTCCACTACTTAAAAAAAAAAAGTGTAAAAAAGTTTTCTCCTTTTAGCTCATTGTAAAAGAATGTGACCTGTAGTTAAGGACTTTTCCATTCTTCGTGTACTGCTCAGAGAAAATGAAGTACTTATTCTCTCTTCAAAGAGTATTATATTTTTGAAAAGACAAAATGTAGGTCATGGTTGCAGTTCAGTGATTAAGTCTTTGCTTCACATTTATGAGGCCCTAGGTTTGATATCGGACACACACAGAAGTCATGTGTCAGTGGTTAATTGTATATCAATTAGAACAAAAGGCAAACTGACTTACTAGTTTTCTCACATAAGAGTTGTTCTATTAAATTTAAAAACTATGTGAGTTTACTTAAACAACAATTAATCTTTTCTTTAACTCTGCAAAACTGATCAGACATCTGAAAGATTTAGGACTGAGGGAGGTCAAATCTATAATATTTAAATTTTCTCATACAAAATAACTGAAAACCTTTTCATGAAAAACCATCATTTTTCTTAACAAATCAACTATGGCCATTTAAATTACACTTCTAAGTATCTAATCTTAGAAGAATAGAGAAATATTCCAGAAATGTACTTCAAAGTCTAAAATTAACCACATCTATCTGGGGATCGGTTTCTAACCCTTAAAAAAAGAAAGCATTCGACTAGATGATCTTCATAGCTACTATGACACTTTAACCCACATTTTAAAATAAAGTCTACTATTCGCATAAAACCTTGCCCAAGATCACCCTATTAAGGATATATTTTACTTACATTCTTCCTACACCTTCATACATGTTAGTTTCGTCTACCAAAGTCATAATTTCCGTATCTGTGAGATGTGCATGCTTTTTCGTTCTGTTTAGTTGTTCAATCTGTATGTCTGCAAGCTTCACCTTCTGTTGAGTGTCAATAACTTTGGCTTGAAGCTCCGTGAAGGCCTAGAAAAAAAAAAGTCTCTGATTTAGTAGGTGAAACATTTTACAGAAAACATTTCAGTCCATCTAAATATATTAAAACAAAGCATGTTATCCTGAGACTGAGCAGTGTATGAAAGCAAACATGAGTAGGATGATTATAAACATCAACGTACTGTGCTAAATACTAAATTTACAATATTCTCAGAAGATGCAATCTCAATCTCTTTGAAGCAGAACAAATGTACATTAAATAATAACCATACCAAGTTGCATGCACCCAAAGAGCAATAAAAGCAATAAATGCCAGAAGTCAGGAGCTGTGATCCAAGACAAGAATCATAAATGTAGCAACCTGCTGCATTTATTTTACACGATTAGGTTTCAAAGCACTTTCCCACATTTGCATGAAATACTAACACAGGATTATTAATATGTAAACATTGAGAAATATATCTCACTTCTCTCAATATTCTGTTAGGAATGGCAGTTTAATCATCGCAGTTTACAAACTCAGGTATAAAGCGGCTTGCAGATGGGGTCGGAGCGATAGCCCAGCGGGTAGGATGTTTGCCTTGCCGCGGCCGGCCCATGCCGGCCCTGGTTTGATCCCCGGCATCCCATATGGTCCCCCAAGCACCGCCAGGAGTGATTCCTGAGTGCAGAGCCAGGAGAAGCCCCTGAGCAATGCCGGGTGTGACCCAAAAAAAAAAAAAAAAAAAAAAAGCTTGCAGAGATTACACCATTAGGTGGAAAGACAAGTCCTTCAACCTATCTCTTCTGGACCCCAGTTCAGGAATTCTTCTAGTCTACTATCTACAGTAACATTCAGAACATGACTATTTTTAAGGAAAAATAAAAAGCTATTCAAAGCACTGGTAAACTTGCATATGCTCATAAAATGCACATACCAAGTCAAATGTTATCTTTGTATGCATTTCCTTAAACACAACTCTTGGTTATTCTTTTTGAAGGATTTTCATGTTTATGCCACCAAATTTTTTTTTTTTTGTTTGAGGGTGACACCCAGCAGTACTGAAGGCTTACTCCTGCAGGACTCAAAAGACCATATATGGTGCCAGGAGTCAAAGCCAGTTCAGCTGCTTTCAATGCAAAAGCATTGCCTGCTGTACTATTACTCTGGCCCATTTTCAATTTTATGCCCTAATAACCCCTGAAACTACATACATGATGAAAGCTAGCAAACTTTCTTTGGTCTCACCTACTAGTAAGGTTTCAAAGATTTTCTATATGGAAAGAGAAGTGTCTAAAATTTCCTTTAAAAAACTAAAATTACCTTTTAAACTCCACCCAAAAAAAAAAAACCTTTTCTTCCCCTTTGTTTTTTTTGGGGGCCACAGCTAGCAGTGCTCAGGGCTCCGTGCTTAGAGATCACTCCTGAAGAGAGAACAGAAGCATTGCCAGAATCTAATCCACATGGGCCATAGGCATGGAAAGGGCCTTAACCTCTGTACTACCTCTCCAGCCTCAAGCCCTTATTTGTGTTTTGTTTTGTTTGAGGACCACACCTGGCTCTGCACTTGGAATCACTTCTGGCAGTGTTCAGGGGGCCTATAGGACAGCAGGGAGCAATGTTGTGCAAAGCTAGCACCTTCTTTTTTTTCTCTGCTTTTTTGTGTCACACCCAGCAGGGGTTTCTCCTGGCTCTGCACTCAGGAATTACTCCTGGCGGTGCTCGGGGACCATATGAGATGCCGGGATCGAACCCCGATGGCCACGTGCAAGGCAAACGCCCTACCCGCTGGACTATTGCTACGGCCCCGCACCTTCTTTGCTATGCAGCACCTTACTTGCTATCTCTCCAGCCCCAGTTCTTATCTTTTACATTAGAAAATTAAAACCTTGTGGGCCCGGCGATAGCCCAGCGGTAGGGCGTTTGCCCTGCCTTGTCGGCCTATGCCGGCCTGGGTTCGATCCCCGGCATCCCATATGGTCCCCTGAGCACCGCCAGGAGTAATTCCTGAGTGCAGAGCCAGGAGTAACCCCTGAGCATTGCCGGGTGTGACCCAAAAAGGCAAAAAAAAAAAAGAAAAATAAAACCTTGTGGCCCAGAGCGATAGCACAGCAGGGAGAGCCTTGTACACAGCTGACCCGGGTTCAATCCCCAGCATCCCATAAGGTCCCCCGAGCACCACCAGGAGTAATTCATGAGTGAAGAGCCAGGAGTAACCCGAGCATCGTCAGGTGTGACCCAAAAAAGCAAAAAAATAAAATAAAATAAAACTTGAAACATGTATCTTTCATTTAACTTTATTATCAAAATGATACAATTTAAGTCAGTCCACAGGTGGTTTCTTGAGGACAAATTCAAATAACAGGAAGTAAATCCACTCACAGATGTACCCTATTAAGCTCATACACTAAAAAAAAATTTTGGGGTCTTTTTTGGGTCACACTGGCGATGCTCAGGGGTTATTCCTGGACTCTGCACTCAGGAATTACTCCTGGCGGTGCTTGGGGACCATATGGGATGCCGGGATAGAACCCAGGTAGGCAGCATGCAAGGCAAACGCCCCTACCCCTGAACTATGGCTCTGGCTCCTGTCATACACTAAATTCTGACTTAATTGGAGGTGAGAGGTGGATGCTGTTTTAAGGGCCAAACCTGGTTTTGTGCTCAGGAATCACTACTGGCTGTGTGATTTCAGGGATCGAATCTGAGTCAGTCACATGTAAGGCAAGCGCCTTTACCCTTATACTTTCTTTGAGGCATTTCATCTTTCAACATTTAAAAAAAAGATAACCTTTCAGGTTTTATTCTCAAAATGAATTTTGTTCTGCATACTATCTTCAAATTACTCCATACAAGGTCGGTGCAATAGTACATTGGGTAGGAAGATTGCCTTGCATGCTGCCAACCTGGGTTCAATCCTTGGCATCCCATATGGTCTCCTAATTCCTGAGTGCAGAGCCAGAAGTAACCCGTGGACATCACCAGGTGTGATCAAAAAAGGCAAAACAGGGGCCGGAGCGATAGCACAGCAAGTAGGGCGTTTGCCTTGTACGCGGCCGACCCGGGTTCGAGCCCCGCCATCCCATATGGTCCCCGAGAGCACCACCAGGAGTAATTCCTGAGCGAAGAGCCAGGAGTAACCCCTGAGCATCGCTGGGTATGACCCAAAAAAAGAAAAAAAAAAGGAAAATAAATAAATAATGATAAATAAATACCCTGTATACCCCTTGGGAAGAACGACAATATACTATTAAAGTTGAGCTACGCCAATGCTGAGAAATACCAAATGGGGTTAGATTTATAAGTTTCCACAAACACAAATTGTCAGAGCAATAACAAATGGCTTCATTTGTTATTCCTACTGTCCTGTCACTGTCACTGTCACTGTCTTCCAGTTCATCATCGATTTGCTCGAGCGGGCCCCAGTAACATCTCCATATGTCCTGTCTCATGCTAGTAGAGCCCAAGGCATCTGCTTGCTCCAGGAACATAAAGAGCTTCAATCCATTCCGGAATGAGGTCTATAATTGTTACTGGTATTTGGCATATATCAAATACAACACGGGTAGCTTGCCAGGCTCTGCCGTGAAGGTAGCATACTGTCCTATTTCCGCAAAGGCAGACCCAAAATGCAGTTTTATGCAAAATCTGCTACAATGGTGTATAGTCAAGATTGGAGGGTCGTGAGAGATAAGACAGTGAGGGAGGGCCCTTGCCTTGCATGTGGTCAGCCTG
>JAJIBD010020636.1:0-12999 GCA_021461705.1 Cryptotis parvus | reverse complement strand
TAACTCCTGACAGTGCTTAGGGGATCATATGTGGGGTCACAGATCAAGTAAGGATCAGCCCTCATGCAAGGTACACACTTCAACTCCTTATGTTCTCTCTCAAATCTATTCAAAAGATTTAAAATGACCAATTACCTTTACTAAATTACCTGGAATTCTCTGCCATCTCCATGGTATTAGTTGCACATGTCATAAGAACTATTACCTTGCTCATACATCATGTTTTTCATTAGCATTTTATCATGCATCTAGAAAGCATGTATTTTGATATATGTTTTAGACTTAGTGAATAGAAATGTGAAAAAGTTGTCATCATACTTAGCATAATATAGTAACTAACTGGAACTGATTTTTCAAGGTTTCTTTATTAGGTAGTTGATAACTTCAAACTTGGGTCTCAAAAAATATTTTTGTTTCAGTCATGTTGGTAGTTCTTTTTGTTTCCTCTAGCAGTTTTGTACATTGCCTTTCCTATTTTACTATGTGCTTTATAATATTGTCTCACAAATTATGTTTGTTTCTAATGCAGAGACTGTTAAGATTCCCTGCTACATGATAGACATGATCTTTAATTGTGGTATTAAAAATCAAATGTTTTTATCCTATATATATTTTATATCCTAAGCATTGAATATAAGCAAAGGGATATACATGATAACCTCTAAATGTATGTATTCAAGCTATAATGTGTAAGAGAAGGAAGAGAGAAGAAGAAGAAGAAGAAGAAGAAGAAGAAGAAGAAGAAGAAGAAGAAGAAGAAGAAGAAGAAGAAGAAGAAGAAGAAGAAGAAGAAGAAGAAGAAGAAGAAGAAGAAGAAGAAGAAGAAATATAAGAAGAAGAGAGAAAGAAAGAGTGAGAGAAAAGAGGCAAAGTGCTTGCCATAGAGGCAGGCTTGGGGGAGGCGGAGGGAATTGGGGACATTGGTGGTGGGAAATTTGCACTGTTGTAAGGATAGGTGCTAGAACACTGTGTGATTGAAACCCAAACATGAACATCTTTGTAATTGTATATCTCATGGTGGTATACTAAAATATTTAAAAATTCAAATATTCTATAATAATGTTTAATCTTTAGACTACAGAATAAAACAATAGGCAGCATTCTGTCAAATTTCACTTTTAATAATGGATGAATATCATAATGTTCTAGTTGATATCCTATGATTTTAAGGCCAAAACTATGTCTTAAAAAGTGAAATCAAATTTGTTTAAAATGTCAAATTATATCATTATTATTTTGACGGCATAAACCAATCCATAAATAGGGAATATGCTACATAACTTTATATCTTCTTTTATTATATTTAGCAGTGATTTATAGTTTTATTAATTTTGCATTATGACTTTGCATTATGACTTTTATAATTTGCAGAGTTGTCCATAATAGATTTACCTCAGGCATACAATGTTCCAACACCAATTCCACCACCAGTGCCCCAGTCCCTCTACCAATGTCTCCAGGTTTCCTCTCACATCAACCATAGTTACTTACTGTGTTCTTCAGTCCTGTCATTTCTGACTGTAGTAATCTAGTCATTTCAACTCTTATGCTTGCCTGTGCTTTTCTAACTGCAACATCATTTTTATTTATTTATTTATTTACCTATTTATTTATTTATTTATTTATTTATTGCTTTTTTGGATCACACCTGGAAATGCTCAGGGGTTACTCCTGGCTCTGCACTCAGGAATTACTCCTGGTGGTACTCAGGGAATCATAGGGGATGCCGGGATCAAACCCAGGTCAGACGCTTGCAGGGCAAACACCCTACCCGCTGGACTAAAACATAATCATTAACAGATTTGTAAATGTCTATCTAATGGTGCTACAATAAAATTTAAAAAAGTATCAAGAATATATAAAAAGGGCTGAAACAAAGATAGAGATATAATTCTAAGAGCAGTAGAAGGAAAGCCAAAAATTACTTCAGATAGAACCCACTTTAAAATTAAAAAGCAACTCTGTACTTTATGGATTCAGATATGTCATTGCAGTTTTTGTTCCATTTTGATCTAACTTTTGTGCATGGCATTAGATAGAGGTCTGAGTTCATTCCTTTACTTGTAGCTGTCCAGTCTTTCTAGCACCACTTGTTAAAGAGAATTCAATTTAAATTTCTTGTTCCCTTAACAAAGATTAAATGATCATATATTTGATAGTGTTGTTAACGTAAAAGAAGATTTTTCTGTTCTTGTGGGTTCTTGAGATTTGTATGAATGAATTGCATACAAATCTCAGCAAAAATGAGTTTAATATACAGGTGATTTCAAGTCCCTCTCCAGATGTCTAGGCCCCTCTAATCTCTGTGAGTGATATCTTGGTCCTTGGTCCTGTCCCATACAGTCTAATTGCCTCCCATGTAAGTTGGCCAGGTCTTGTCTCCGTGCTGCTCTGTCTCGTGTGAGATCTCCCAGACTCCAGCCTCTGCCACATTCTCTTAAGCAAGATCCCTGTGCTTTGTTCCTGCCACTGTGCCTCCCAACTATGCGTACCCCAAGGTCCCTGTTGTCCTGTCCTGGCTTTCCTTAGTTTCTGGCCTGTCCTATGCACATGAGACTCTTGAGCTCAGTGACTTTCCACTACCTGAGTCTGAGCTATACTGGGGTCCAAGTATAACCCATGTTCTGCCCGTCTCACCCTGAACTGCCTGTTCTATGCTCTTAACTGGCTCATGCAGGCCTACCTGATTTGGAGGGTCCTGTGGAGAGAGAGAGGTGGGTCCTGACAGTCCTTGTTCTGGTTCTGGTTCTTGGAGAGATGGAGGAGAGGCTGCTTCTAGGAGGCTGGCAAAAGACGGAACTAATCCAGCCTCCCTGCGCCTCTCTCCTCTCTGTATCTGTCTCTTGTCTGTTTCTCTGTCTGTCTGTTTGTGCTAAGTGCCTTGTATCTATTCAAACCCCACCCCCAGTCAGCCCCTTCTACATTATTATTGGCTACCTGTCCCATTGTGGAGATTTAAAGCTACCTGGCCTCTACACCTTAACTTTCTGTAACAGTGTGTGTCAGGTTATTCAACTGTATGCCATTGGTTTGAGGGTCTGTCTTTATTCCAATAGCATGCTTTTATTTTTTTTGAAGGTGATTTTTAAAAATTTTTTTTGTCTTTTATTTTTTTATTTTTTTTTAAATTTTTTTATTTTTACAATTACAAAGATATACAATTAAAAAGTTCATATTTGGGTTTTGGTCATACAGTGTTCCAGCACCCATCCCGCCACCAGTGCCCATCTCCCACCACCAACGTCCCCAGTTCCCTCCCCCTCCCCAGCCCAGCTCCATGGCAGGTTCTTTATTTCTTTCCGTTTCTCTCTCTTTCTCTTTTCCTTCCCCTCCAGACTATGGATTACAGATAATACATTAAAGGGTTGTCATGTGTATATTTTTGCCTCTATTTAATGCTCAGTTCTAGGTTGGCATAGTACCCTCGACAATTGTTAGCACACTGTTCCATTTTCTGTCTTACCTAACCTCTGACTCCCACACGTTTGTGATAATTTCCACCTTTGACAAGACCTCCTGATATGTTTCACTTGACCTTGGATATTGATATCTTAATATGTACATATATATTTATGTTATGCAGATAAATGCAGTCATTCTGTGTCTGTCTCTCTCCTTCTGGCTAATTTCGCTCAACATAATCTTCTCCACGTCCATCCATTTATAGGCAAATTTTATAACTTCATTTTTTCCTAACAGCTGCATAGTATTCCATTGTGTAGATGTACCAAAGCTTCTTTATCCAGTCATCGATTTTCGGGCACTCTGGTTGCTTCCAGATTCTGGCTATTGTGAATATGCTGCTATGAACATAAAAGTAGGGATGGTGTTTCCGCTGCGTATACCACCGTAAGACATACAATTACAAAGGTGTTCAAAATTGGTTCTTGGTAATACAGTATTCCAGCACCCATCCCTCCACCAGTGCCCCATTTCCACCACCAATGTCCCCCACCCTCCCCACCCACCCCCAGGCTGCCTCAACAGCAGGTATCCCTGTTTCCTCTCTTTCTCTCTCTGTCTCTCTCTCTGTCTCTGCATCTCTCTCCCTCTTGTTTTCCACATTGTGGCTAGCCCTGTAGATATTTAGAGTTTATCACTTAAGTCTCTTTGTGTATATTCAATGGTGAGTTTTAATCTGCCATTGCCATTTCACACATTTAGTAAAACACTGGTATCTATTTATATCCCATTAATGAATTGAAGATGATTTTTAATTTTTTAAATTTTTTATTGAATGAATCACTGTGAGAGAGATCATTACAAAGAAGATCATCATGGGGCTTCAGTCATACTGTATTGCAAAAATCCATCCCACCAACAATGCACATTTCCCAGCACTAATGTCCCAAGTATCCATCATGCTACACCCACTTATTGTTCTCCTACCTCTCTCCCTCTGTCTAGAACTGAGCATTGTTCTCTCCCACCTTCTGCATACTTGTTTGCAACATAGACACTTGAAGGGTTATCATTTGTATCCCTTGACTTTCAATACTCAGTTTTAGTCTAGTGTTATTATTTCCAACTATTACTATCAAACTCGTCCATTCTATATTACCCTCTGCCACATGCATATTTGTGGTAGATTTCAACCATTGACAAGTTCTCATTGTCCCTGTTTTCCCCTGGCTTTGATTTCGCTCTAATACTATTTTACTACATTTCTTTATCCAGCAAATGAATGCACTTATTCTATATCTATAGGTTTCCTTGTGATTCATTTCACTCAGTGTGATACTCTTTATGTCCATCCATTTATAGAAAATTTAATGATTTTATTGTTCCTTAGAGCTGCATAGTATTCCATGCAGCTCTAGTGTGTAGATGTATCAGCCTGTACGACATTGAATCCAAAGATATCTTCAAAGATCAAACATCACTAACAAAGTAATTGGAGGCAAAGATAAACATATGATATTAAAAAGTTCTGCACCTCAAAAGAAATGGTGAACAAGATACAAAGAGAGTTCACAGAGTGGGAAAGAAATATTAACCCAATACACATCTGATAATGGTTTAATATTCAGGATATATTAGGCACCTGTAGAACCTCACAAGAAGAAATCAGCCAACCTTACCCAAAAATGGGGAGGGAAATGAACAGAAACTTCGACAAAGAAGAAATCCGAATGGCCAAAGACATATGAGAAAATGCTCATCACTAATCATCAGGGAGATGCAAATCAAAACAACTAGTTATTATCTCACACCACAGAGACTGGCACACATCCAAAAAGTGGAAGAAGAACAAGTTTTGGCGTGGATTCAGGAAGAAAAGGAACTATCATCCACTGTTGGTGGGAATGTGGACTTATGTAGCTTCTTGGAAAACAATAAGAATATTACTCCACAAACTAGAAATTGAGGCTCCATTTGACCCAGCAATATGATTCCTGGAAATATGCCCTGGGAAGCCATAAACAAACAGCAGAAACACCATCTACCCTTTTATGTTCATAGCAGCACTACTCACAATAGCCTGAATCAGGAAACAACCAGAGCACCGAGAACAGATGACTGGATAAATAAACTTTTGTTACAGCTACACAATGGAATACTATGCAGCTGTTAGGAAAAACTAAGTTATGAAATTTGCTTATAAATATGGACATGGATCGGCCATAACATGAAGCGGCTGGGGAGGCTGGAACTCGGCTTGCCCCAGGCCCAGCTGAAGGGGGACCCCCAGGAGGGCAGACGGGTTTTGGGAGTGGGCCCGTCACCTCTGGGGGGTCCCGGAAGCAGCCGGATGAGACTCGCCCATCACACTAGCCACCATTTTCGCTGTCGGATGCTGGGAAACTGCCTCACCACCAGATCAACAGAGCAAAACCAGTTCGAGCCCAGTATGCGCGGCCGCCAGGCGCATGGTCCATTAAAATAGTGGAAACAGTAATGTCTTTTAATGCACTGAATTCCACAAAGAGCAGGAAAGTTTGGCGGAGGGAGAGATAAAGAGGAGAGAAATGACATACAGAACCCGCCAAGTAGTTGAGGTGTGGGAGGGGGAGGGAGGTGGGGACATTGGTGATGGGAGATGGGTTTGGGTGGAGGGGTGGGTGTTGGAACACTGTAGAACCAAAACTCCACATGAGCATCTTTCAATTGTATGTCTAAAGTGGTGTAACGGTGTTTGGGGGAATAATAAAATAAAATAAAATCGGAAAATAAATAAATAAATAAATAAATAAATAAATATGGACATGGAGAGGATCATGCTGAGTAAATTAGCCAATAGGCAAAGGAGAGATACAGAATGACTGCATTTGTTTGTGGGATATAAAACAAATGTATATACAGAATGATAACAGTATCCAAATGCCAGGCAAAACATGGATTAGGAGGTTTTGTCAATAGATGGAATGACGACAAATATGTGGGTGTCAGAGGTTAGGTAAGACAGAGAAGGGAACAGTGTGCTAATAATGTTGGTGATGATAATACTATCTTAGAACTGAGCATTGGATATAGGCAAAGGGAAATACATGATAACCTCTAAATGTATGTATTGCAGGCCACAATGTGAAAGAGAATGAAGAGAGAGATAGAAGAGAGAGAAAAGAGGCAAAGAGCCTGCCATAGAGATAGGCTGGGGGGAGGGGGAGGGTATTGGGGACTATGGTGGTGGGAAATGGGTACAAGTGAAGGTATGGGTGCTGGAACACTGTATGACTGAATACCAAACATGCACATTTTTGTAATTGTATATATCACGGTGGTATAATACAATATTTTTAAAAAATAGATTATATAAAGAATTTTATTTAAAATATTAAATGAATAGTGTGTCTTGTATGTAATAGAATTTTGGATTCAGCACTTTAATTTATTTCGCCACTCTGTGTCTCGTGAATTGGTGTGTAAAACCTTTGACATTGAGATAAATTATTGTCATGAAGATTTATGTCAACATTTTTAGAACTTTTTATATTTGTGCTGTTTGTCTTATAGTACAGTAGCCCTTTCAAATCTTTTAAAGTTAGATTTGAGTCTATAAAGTTCCTGAACTGTTGTTTATCCATGAATTTGTTTATTGTTCCTTTAAATATGCGTGAGAATCTATCTGGTAAAGTGTTTTTGTGAGGCTTTCGTTTCATTACTATTTCTTTTTAGTCTATCCCACCATTGACCTTGGATGCATAGAATTGCATTGGATTGTACTGCTGTAAGTTTCATTGAATAAATATGCGTTTATTGATTTTCATTCAATGAGATCTGCATTATTGAGGTCTGCATTCAGAAAGTTTCATTGGATAGGTCTGCATTTATTGGATACTCCTTTTATGTGACATTTCCTTCTTTGGTCTTATTGATTTCACTATTGTATCTCCATGGTTTTTGTTATTCTGATTAGTATATGTCTTATAGACTTTTTAAGACTTCATTTTTATTATTCATTCATTCATTTATTTATTATTTATTTGCTTACTTACTTGTTTATTTATTTATTTGTTATTTATTTATTGCTTTTTGGGTCACACCCGGTGATGCTCAGGGGTTACTCCTGGCTCTGCACTCAGAAATTACTCCTGGCAGTGCTCGAGGGACCATATAGGATGCCGGGATCGATCCTTGTCGGCCATGTGCAAGACAAATGGCCTTCCCGCTGGACTATCCCTCTGGTCCATCTTGTAGACTTTTTAATAGGGTGTCTTTAAATGGTACCCTCAGGCTGCATGGATCTGAATGTCTTCGTTCTCCACGTCTGTGAACTTTTTAGCAATGATTTTTTTTGTTGGCCTACTTTCAACACTTTTTCATCATCCAAACAGGAATTCTACCCCTTAGCTTAGGCAGCAAGACTCCACATTCCCAACCTTTTAAATCCATTTTTCTATCAAGGACAGACAGTAACTACTCTGTCTATGAATTTGCATACTCTAATAAAGGCAGGTGCGTGGAATTATATCGTATTTTCATTATGACATGACGTTTTTTTAAAAAAAATTTATTATACCACCGTGAAACATACAATTACAAAGGTGTTCACAATTGGTTCTTGGTAATACAGTATTCCAGAGCCCATCCCTCCACCAGTGCCCCATTTCCACCACCAATGTACCCCACCCCTCCCACCCACCCCCAAGCTGCCTCAACAGCAGGTAGCCCTGTTTCCTCTCTTTCTCTCTCTGTCTCTCTCTCTCTGTCTCTGTCTCTCTCCTCTTATTTTAGACATTGTGGCTAGCCCTGCAGATATTTAGAGTTTATCACTTAAGTCTCTGCAATGATATCTTTGACTGTTACTTTCTCACTGAGGCTGCCTACCTATAACTCTGGAATTACTTAGTTTTTTCTTTATGTTTTTCACTTGATTTCATCCCATAGTTCTGCCCTTGGATTATTTTGAGGTCTATTTTTCTATCTTCTGCTGTTGCATGGAGGTTTTCTGCCTCTCATCTTCAAGATCCTTGATTCTGTTATCACTTACTTTCCCTCTACTATTGAGGGCATTCATTCAGTTTCTCAATTCATTCTACCAATTTTTATTAATGACATTTCTGCATGTAATTTTCTTATTTCTGCCTTCATAAACTCCAGAATTTTCTTTGCTGTTCATTACACTCTTTCACTCATATCCTTTTGTGTTTTATTGTATGTTCACTCAACTCTTTATTTGACCTCATTAAATATCAAAACCAGTTCATCTCTGAATTCTTTATCAGAGAGACTATGGATATGGACATTCCTTGTTAAGACTTCATGGTACCTTTTTTCACCCACTCCTTTTGGTGGGATTTTGCACTGTTTCCCCAATGTACATTTGATAGTCTGGGTGTGGTTCTTTCCAATACACTATCGGTGTCTCTCCATAACTGCCAGGGAGGGTTTGGTTTGTGGGGAGTTTGGTTTGTGGTGATCACTTGTTTTTCCCCATCATAGATATTCCATTCCTATTTGGTGCTCCGGTTTATTTGTGTAGAGCTTCTTCAGTTGATTCAGAGAATGTTGTTTTGCCATAAACATTCTCTGATTATTAAATAATCAGATTATTTAATGCCTGTTGCCTGTTACTATTTAATGCCTGTTTCCTGTTGCCTGTTATCTGATGCCTGTTACTTTCTGATTAGGGTTGTGTTGTTCACTGAACTCAACATTACTTTTTTGGGTTTGAGGGGAATGTTAATATTAGTAGTGGCTAATGGACTATTGGCCTAATGTGCTTGTCATAGCCAGGCTGCCCTGATGAGAGTCTGTATAATTTGTGGCTCTCCCCTGGGATGAACCCAGAGCCACTGCAGAGCCTGGCAAGCTACCCATGGTGCACTCAATATGCCAAAAACAGTAACAATAATGGACCTATTCCCAACAAATGGAGACATTACTGGAGCCCACTTGAGCAAATAGATGAACAACACAGAGACAAGTGATACAAGTAATTGTATATTGTGGGTGAGACGAATTAGCAACCATATTAGGGAAATCATTGCTAACTTGCAGTCCTACAGGCAAAAATATTCCTGCAAAATCAAGTCTGTAGATCCTAATCCCATGTTCCTAAATGCTCAGAGAACCATGCCCACCTCTGGCCTGACCTATAGAGGAGCCAAACATCAGGGCAATGCAGCATCCATCACTACTATGTGTTAGAAACTGTCTCAGGATCGGTAACCCACAGGAAAATTCCCAGATGCTAGTTTTAATTTTGGATTCAGTTCTTAATATAATTTGGGTCAGTTTCACTATCCTCTATTTTTCAACATCTATTATGTAATCCAGTCAGATGATTAACCTGTGCTACTGCCACTGTTATTTCCATTTTTAGTTATGCATAACTTAACCTTCAACATCTAACTGAAACCGCCGATTTTCTGCTCTATAAGCACTATTCTATTTTTTACTTCTAAATTTTTTATGAGTTAAAGTCATTAAGACAGTGACAATTATTTTACACTTTTTATTCAGTCCCCACTCAGAATTACTCAATCATGATCTGTAGGTCTTTTAATAAAATGCTCATCTTTTGCAGAATAATGATAATGATGATGATTGCACGTGTAGCAAAATCATTTTATGATAAGTGTGCAAGAAATCCTTCAAGGAGGCATAGATAAAAATGTCTGTAAGTAAAAGTAAGACTTATTACCAACATAAAGTAACATTTTCACCAAGTTAAGCTAAATTTACAAGTATAATGTAATGAAATTGTCTCCCTAATTTAGGATAAAAGCTTCCTGAAGGCAAACTCTAGTTTTTCCGTTTGTTAAGAATTCTGAGGCAATCTCGTGCTTTATTTGTAATGCAAAGTTTTGGTTTAGAAAATTGATTTGCACAAACTTCTAGTGTATATTGTTTTACCCGTTTATATCAGAGGAACACAGATCCTACTACAAAGCTCAGTACCAAGTACATAGTGAGTGGCCAAACAAATACTTGATGAATATATAAACTGCTGAAATTAATTTTTGATAGAACAGACTTGCTGTTCAGTTTCCATTTAGTAGTCTATCCCTCAGTCATATCCTTAAAAGAACAATAAGTAATGAGAATATTAACAGAGTATTCAGACTATGATATTTCTGGTGACATATACTTGAATTTTAATTGGTCAACTAAAATATGACTTATATTCAGCTATGAGTTCTATTGAGCTTAAAATTTGTCATCCCTATATGGAAGTCAGTATACTGATATTTGTTCCTCTGATGACCTGATGACTCTTGGTTTCCCTCTAATTTGGTATTTAAGAACAGAGACCTTGGCAGCTTATTTTAGGGTCAACCTTTTATTTATCTATTTACTTTCAAGCATTTTATTTTATATTTTCATACAATTATTTTAGTGTCTAACTGTGGGATTAAATCTATTCCTTAGCTTATATAGCAAAGATTAAATGAACTTAAATTATACAGCAAACTGCCTTATCTGTATTCAATTGTAAGAAGCTGTAGTAGCATCTTTTGTGAAGTGCACATATAGTCAGTCAAGTTGAATTCCTTAAGTTAGGAATTTAAATTAAACTTTAAATTATGTATCTGTGGGCAGTGTGGAAACACTGAAACACTGTGGACAGGTTAGTTATAGTCTATTTCTATTTCCTAAGTAGTTATGTTTTCTTATAAGAACAGCATTCTACATTGTGAACTCTGATGTCTTCTTTTAAGATATGATTTTCTGTTGTCTAATCCCTAAGTACTTCTATATAAAAACTCAGTACTTATCCCAGAAAAGACCCCTGGTGCAGGTGCAGTTGGACTCAGTCAATTCAAATGTTTTTCCAATGAAAGCTTGCATAAGCAAAATGAGAATTGAGTTTCGTACAGAATGATTTATTTTTTCATGTCTGTCATGGCACTAAATTAAAAAGACATAAAAGTTGATCACTTGTTTCACTTGTCTTCCTGTTGTTTATTGATTTGCTCGAGTGGGCACTGGTAAAGTCTCCATTCATTGGGAATGAAGTGCTTTTGGCATATGAAATACACTACAGGTAGCTTGCCAGGCTCTGCCGTGGCTCTGGGCCCATCCCAGGGGGCCAGTCCTTTTGTTTGTCAGACTATCAACCATCGAGGGTCCAAGGGCAGAGCCCTAGGTGTAGACAAGCCTGTTTCCCTGTCTGCCATCTGCTGATGCCGCCTGGCACTGCAGCCACACCTGCAACACCTCAAGGGGCAGAAGAATGATAACTAGATAATATTATTATGAAGCTACCCAAATAAATTAATAGTTGTAAAGAAGAGAAACATGTGTGGTTAAGGATGCTTGAATTGATGAGAATGCCTCCTGACCATCTTTCCCTCAAACATATGAACCTTCAAAGAATAAGAACCTAAATGATTGAAACTTTAATCAGATATCTTTATTAGATATCTTTATTAGTCACTACAGAAGTGATCCTGGAGTGGCCATACTCTGAGTTAATTCATTGATTATCATTGGGCCCACCATATTATAACTCACCCTTTCTAAAATTATGCTTCTATGTTTTATTGCTTTATAATAATTCTTTCTGATAACTGTAAAGACAAGATGGTTACATTGACTGCATGAGTCTACTGCCTTATGCCCTGCTGGCATGTCACCAATACTATCTTTCTCTAGACCCATCACTGTACTTCTCTTCTCCTTGACTGTCAAGAGTAAATGTAAATAAACTTTCTGACTATAAACATTGGGAAAAAAGGGTTTAAATTTGAGGACAGCATAAACTATATTTAGCTTATAAGTGAACATGTACATTATAATTTAACTAGTTAAATATTTTCTAAAATGTTTTTGCGTATTTATAAAACTGACACTTTTATCCACAGCAAAATATTTTTGAAATGTTACAGATGACTTAGTAATATTACTTTGTAAAAATATAAAATGGTTTCATATTATATGAAAATGGTATAATTCACTTGTCAACTGTATTCAAAAACAGAAATACTGCTTTAACAGCAATTTATTTTCATTTTTACTTAATTAAACACTGTAATTTAGAGTTATTCATAGTTGAGTTTTATGCATATAATATTTTAAAAACAATCACACTACCAGTGTCAATTTTTCTCCACCATTTACCCCTGGTCTATCCACACTGGCCTATTTAACACCTTAACAAGCAAGTTACAATGTTCAGTGGTTGTAGCTGAGATTGCATGTTTTCAATGTGGTTCAGTCTGCGCTTTAAATAAATAACTACACTACAGTTCACATAACCAAGATCCAAACTCTGTTCCACATACTATTTTTTTTCTCATCTTCTTTTCCCCTTTGATTTTGTTCTTTCTCTGTCTTTGTTTTCCCTAAGCTCTTGGGTCAAGGGCAATCTCAGCATCCTAACACTGCTGTATTACTTTTTTTTCTTTTTGGGTCACACCCAGCAATGCTCAGGGTTTCTCCTGGCTCTGCACTCAGGAATTACTCCTGGCGGTGCTCAGGGGACCATATGCAAAGTCGGGATAGAACCTAGGCAGGCATGGGCCGGGCAAACACACTACCTGCTGGGCTATCGCTCTGGCCCCAACTTTTTTGTCATCCAATTATTCTATGCACTACAAATAAGTGAGATTG
>JAJIBD010020635.1:0-12684 GCA_021461705.1 Cryptotis parvus | reverse complement strand
CACAGCCCGTGCCCCCCACACAGCCCGTGCCCCTCACACAGCCCGCCCCCTCACACAGCCCGTGCCCCTCACACACAGCCCGTGCCCCTCACACAGCCCGTGCCCCTCACACAGCCCGCGCCCCTCACACAGCCGTGCCCCCTCACACAGCCCGTGCCCCTCACACGGCCCGTGCCCCCTCACATAGCCCGTGCCCCTCACAGCCCGTGTCCCCGGCCGAGAGGCAGTGGTGGCCCCGAGCCCCGCACACACTCAGGCAAGCACCGACAGGCTCATCAACAAAGCACACACACGGGCACGCACGGGCCACACAGAGCCCGGGCGGTCGCCTGCACATGCCCACCCAGGGACAGGAAGTGGCCACAGAATGACCCACAGGGACACGTCTGCCCAGAGCTGCCCGTAACCACCCCTCCCCAAACCAAATGGTTTTGACAGACACACAAGCTGGACTCACTGAGCCTCGCCCAGTCGCGGGGCAGAGGAGCAGCAACACGGGACTCTGTGGGACAGTCCCTCCCGCTGACACCCAGAGGCCACGGCCCTGCACACCTGCCTTCTCCAGACCACCCCGGACACCTCCAGAGTCCTGCCCACCTCCTCCTCTATTCGCGTGAATAAATAGTAGCCTCTGGGTTACCTCCTCCGGCCTTCTTGGACAGGGCTCCCCGAAATACCCCTTAGACGGCCAGCCCCCAAGGGGGTGAAGACCTGAGGCAGGCGGTTGGTGTGGAGAAGGCGGCTGGTGCCAGGAACGGCGTAGGGTGGTGACCCCACCTCAGTTCCTGCCTTTCTTCTCCCACACTAACAGACCCCCTCCAGCCCATGAAGCCCCCCACACTCACCCTGCCCCAAATCACAGACCCCCAGTGCCCAACCATGACCTCTGGGACCCTCGGAGAAGCTGCCACAAATTCACAGACTGCAGAGGTCTCTGGGCAGACAACTGGTAGGGGCCTGGGGGCACAATAGCAAGAAGAAGGAGGGGGGGAGGCTCGGGTCCCAGCACTCACCCAAGAGCATTCTGTCCTTGGGCGGCTGAGCTGAGTGACAGAGGGACGGTGAAAGCTCAGGCGGGAGGCGGAGGGGGAGGAGGCCGGGACGACTGGGGGCGACTTCTCTGCTCTCCCCAGCACAAGGCACGCCCTCCCCCTCCAGACAGCCGCGCAGGGGGCTGTATCGGGGTGTCGTCTCCCAGCCCCGGGATCCCTGCCTGGCGCCTTTTGTACGGAAGGAAGATCTGCTCCTGCCCCCGACCCGGGACCCCCAGCCTCAAGCAAGGCAGCGCCTTCTCTGCATGCCAAACAGTTCTGCTGTTCTGCTTCTAGGCTTGAGGACACCCCCGAGACTGGGGACCCCCTGTACTCATCTGTGTACCCTTAGGGCAGCCTCCTTTTGCACAGAGGGAAACTGAGGCCCCCAGAGGTGCCTGGGCCAGGACAGCAAGTCAGGTTACCTGGGCACTGATGGTGGAGTAGGGGGGCGCAGGGTGAGCCTCCACTGAGGGCCCCCTCCGCTGTCCTCCAGCCTCGCTCTCCCCCCCTCCTCTTCTTGAAGTCTCCCCCCCCCCCACTCACCCAGTGCACCTGGAGACCCGCAGGGGATGGGAAGGGGAGAGAAGGATCCAGCCTCACATTCCAACCTGTCCCAGTACTGCTCCCCCCTGCCGCCCCCCAACATCCTGTCTCAGCAGACAATAACCTGTAATCTCTGGAGCAGCCAGAACCCCCAGAGATGAGCCACAAAGAAGGGCCGGGGGGGGGTTGGCAGCCCCGCACCTGAAAACAGGTTTGTTAGGAAGAGGCTGGGGTGGGGGGTGTGCAGAGAGGAAGGAAACTCAAGCCTGGAGTAATTAACCCACTCAGACACAGGCTGAAGCTTTGTCTTCCGCTGAGCCCCCTGATGCTCCACGGTGGCCCCTGGGAGGGGATGGCTCTGAGGGCCAGGTTCACCCCCTGGGGGTTCGAGCAGCGGTGACTTCTCCCCTCAGCAGCAGGAGGCCTGATCAGTGGCCTTGGGGGCGGTCACTTCTGCTTCCATTTCTGGAAATTGTGCAAGTGCCAATTTCTGGAAGGGTCAGGAAGGTTGGGGGGTGTGCAGCAGCCCAGAGAGGTTTGGGGGCTGGGGGGATGAAGGAGAGCCTGGAGGGCTTTGGGGCCTCCTGCTGGGATTGAACGGCCCCTCTGGGGCTTGGGGACTGCCTGCCCAGCAGAGCAGCACTCAAGCTGGTGGCTCAGGCATGACCTGAGCACAAGGTCTTTGATCTCCGGGCTGGAGGGGAGATGGAGACCGATTAGGGCTGTAGGGAGGAAACCTGGACGTCCTGGTGCCCAGGCCTGAGAACAGAAACACCAAGAACACGAAGCCCTCGAGGTGGCCACCCTGGGAACCAGGCCCAAGGGCCACCCCTCACCTCCCCACGCAGGGCCTGAGTCTAGTCCCGGCCAGCGTGTCTCTGCCTCCTGCTCCCCCTTGCGGCCCGGTGTCAGCCGGCATCACCCGCTGCATTCACCCATTCCCCAGGAATCGCCAGCAGCAGCTTCCTACACTGCTCATGCAGGAGGGAGAGGCCTGTCCAGCCTCCCTGGACTTTGTGGGCTCGCTGTATTTGGGGCTTTTGTCTGGGGAGACCCCCTGCCAGGGCGTGGGCAAATTAAAATGCTGCTTAGGCGTCCTGGTCCCGGAGGATCTTTTTTTTTTGCTTTTTGGGTCACACCCGGCGATGCTCAGGGGTTACTCCTGGCTCTGCACTCAGGAATTACTCCTGGCAGTGCTCAGGGGACCATATGGGATGCCCGGTGATCGAACCCAGGCTGGCCGCCTGCAAGGCAAATGCCCTACCCGCTGGGCTATCGCTCCGGCCCCTCCGGAAGATCTTTTAGGGAGAATCCAGACCCCAGGATCCCTCGCGAGGGGCTTCAGATGGTCAAGACCCGCAGATTCCAGCAAACCTTAAGCGGGAGTGGGCAGTGTCCAGACGCCAAACAAAATGGACTTCCAGGGGCCACAGAGCGATAGCACAGCAGGTAGGGCATTTGCCTTGCACGTGGCCAACCCAGGTTTGATCCCCGGCATCCCATATGGTCCCCGAGCACCGCCAGGAGTAATTCCAGGTGCAGAGCCAGGAGTAACCCCTGAGCATCACCGGGTATGACCCAAAAAAGCAAAAACAAAAAAGGACTTCCAGGGGCTGGAGCGATAGGACCGTGGTAAGGCGCTTGCTTTGCATGCAGTCAACCCAGTTTGATCCCCGGCATCCCGTATGGTCCCCAAGCCCACAAGGAGTAAATCCTGAGCACAGAGCCAGGGGTGACCCCTGAGCATCACTGGGTGTGACCCCCAAAACAAAACAACAGCAACAATAAAATGGGCTTCCTGGGAACTTCAGACCCACAGAGAGAGGGGCCCAGACCAAGCTGGGGAATGGACACGGGTCCCCCAGTCTGACCACTGACCTGGCCCGGCAGGAGGCTTGCCCAGGCTGAGCTGCCGCAGCCGCCGCTGGTGCGCCCGGCCCCCGCAGTGCACCTGCGCCTGCGCCTCCGAGGTTGAGCTGGATGTTGCACATCACACAGCCTGTATGATGGCCGCTTCCGCTCCCGCTTGGGCTTTGGTTCTGGGGGCTCAGGGGGGCACTCTGCAGCTCCAGGCGTGGGGGCTCGGATTCAGCCAGGGGAGAGGGGCTCAATGGTCGCTTCATACCTGGGCACACAGAGAGGGAGACCAACAAACCATGGCTGAGTGTGGAGGGACACAGGGAACAGGACCTCAAGATGCGGAACTCCCCAGCTTCTGGGGAGCATAGTGGGGGTCTTTGGACCTACATGGAGGGGAGACACGGGGATATCACAGTCATCTGCACTCTGGAGGTGGATGACCAGGGCAACACGCAGAGAGGGAGGCTCGGCACCCAGGGACCAGGGCACCTGGGGGCAGGAGCCAACAGGTAAGTAGAGTCACACACACTACGTGAGGTCTGAGCTCGGGTCAGTCCACAACAGGCAGGCAAGAGCCCCATGAACAGAAGAGGGCAGAGGAACCCCATTGTATGGGACAGGAAGCCCAGTATGCAGGTGCAGGAACCCCACCTTCCCATGTGGTGCTGGCTGGCAACACCCACAGGCGTGGCAGCATGACAGGGGCCCCACCCGCTGCCCCAGCCACCAAGGCCACATCAGTAGTTGGCATCATGGTAGAGGTGTGGGAGGCGTTGCCCCTGCGTGTGGCTCCGCATGTATGTTCACACCCATACACTCACACACATTCGCTCACTTTCGTACCCGTACACACACTTACTTACACTCATGCACACATTCGCTCGCTTGTACTCATATACACACATGCGCTCACACGCCTCAAACTCACGTGCTTAGTCACACACCCTTACTCCCACGTTGGAGAACACACATCACCTCTTTGGCAACGCACTTCCCTGAGAGTCCAACACCACCTGCCTCGCTCCGCTGTGACTTGTTCACTTCCATGTTCACTTCCTGTATGTGTCCACGTTCACTTCCTGTCTCTGCTCCAGAACGGGGCTCGCTGACAGTGAGGTTGTGTAGCCCCTCACAACACAGTTCCTGAGATCAGGGCTGTCCCTCAGACTGAGGGAGACTCAAGACAAGGAGTCACGTGAGGCGTGACTAAGCTCTTTCTCTTGTATGAGTTGAAATACGTGCCCATACACACACACACACACACACACACACACACATGTTGAACTCCCAGTACTCATGAGGGTCTTTACTAAGTCACACTGTGCCCGAGTCCAATGACAAAAGTAGGATCCTCTGAGGCCTGGGGACAGGGACGGAGTCATAGCGGGGGTGGGTGGGGTCCCACCTGTGCTCTGTCAGTAAGAGCCTCTGAACCTCATCTGTACCTCATCGGTACCTCATCTGAACCTCATCGGTACATTTTATTTATTTTTATTTTAGCTCTTTGGGTCACACCCAGGGATGCTCAGGGGTTATTCCTGGCTCTGCACTCAGGAATTACTTCTGGTTGTGCTTGGGGACCATATGGGAAGCCGGGAATCGAACCCGGGTTGGCCGTGTGCAAGACAAATGCCCTACCTGTAGCGCTATCATTCTAGCCCTCATCAGTACATTTTAAAATGGGGGTAGGGGCTGAAGCGATAGTCCAGCGGGAAGCATTTGCCTTGCAAACGCGACCGTGTTCGATCCCGGCATCCCATATATAGTTCCCCGAGCACTTCCAGGAGTAATTCCTGAGTGAAGAGCCAGGGTAACCCCCTGAGCATTGTAGGTGTGGACCAACCCCCAAATTAAATAAAATAAAATGGGGGTAAAAGTAACACGGATGAGCTGAATAATAGAAACCCTTTCCGGTGCCCTGTGAGTAAGTCATCACCATCACCATCGTCATCATCAATGCTCAGGGGACCTGCGGTGCTGGGGATGGAATCTGGGGCTCCCACCATAGCGCTTGCTCCAGCCCTATCTTGTCTCTGCAGCCCGGGGTCGGGACTATGGATTCGCACATGTCCATGTGTCCCCCTGCAGAGACTCAGCAGGCTGCATCTGTCTGTCTTCATGGTGTCCATGGGTCACTGCAACTGTCCCTTTTTTAGCCACCTCCCCCACTCTTGTCGAGGAGAACCAGGTGCCCCACGGCCGTGTGAGTCTCTGGGTGTGGATGGCAATGAGAATCCGAGACCAGCCTTATGTTATGACCTGTGACCCCTCCCAGATCCCTGGGCCCAGCCCTTCAGAAGACTGACTGGCTCACGAAGCCACAGGGTGCTTGCACAGGTCCCAGGACAGAGGAGGCCAGCCCGGAGGATGGGGGCCCTGAATCCAACACGAGGGTGCCCTTATCTAAGGGGCCAATATGAACCCAACCCCCAAGCACTTTGGGGTGTGGCAGGGGGCAGGGACAGGGCAAGGCTCCCCCACGTCCAAGTCCATCACGGAAATCTGGGGGTGAGGCTGGGACGAGGCGTCCTCTTAGCCCTCAGGGCCCAGCCAGCCCCAATGCAAATTGATCTTGCACTTCTAGCCTCCAGAAATGAAGAGACAATGAATCTCTGGATCTCTGTTGCATGGGCCCCTGGGAATGGACACACCAAGGATCTGACCCTCCCATCCTCCTAGGTCTGGACTTTGCCCCCAGAGAGTGGAGTACCAGTTTTGGGTCAGTACCAGAAATGGCCTCCAGGTGGCGCCACGAATATAACAGGAAGGAAGCAGAGACCCATTTCTGCCAGGGCAGCTGTACCCACCCCTCCACGGATGGAGGGGCACAAACTAGGTCTCCCCTTCAATACCCGCTAGGATCCTGGGATCCAAGGCTTACACTGGGGTCCCCATCACCTGAGAGTCCCTTCCCAGGGCTGAGCCCCGAATCCTACAATATCCGCCCCACCACCACCCTCACCTCCCAGCAGGAGGCAGAGCTGGGGAAGGGATCACTAGGAACGTCGAATTTTCCAGGGGAGGTTTGGGGACTGAGAATTTCCCCAACGTGCCAAGGAGTGTGCCTACCCCCCACTCTGCAAGGGGACGGAGATTTTGAAACCTCGGTGCAATTTATGACATGCAGGCTGGGAGCGCGGCTCAAAAGCGTAGACAAGTATCTGCCAGGGGCTGATTAAAGCTCCGTGATATACAGCCGACGGGCTCACAGGCCTGCCTGGATTCCGGGGCTAATTGTGTTCCCCAGTCAGGCGCCTGGGCCTGCTGCAGCCTGTGCTGCCTGAGCCAGCCCGGCCAGCTGTCCATGTAGGACCCTGGTGGCTCCCACAAAACTCAGCCTCCAGGCCAGAGAACCCAGGAGGGGCAGGCGAATCTGAGGGGTCCCCCGCTCAGCAGCAGCGGGTCAGCGCCTCCTTACCAGCTCCTGTCTGGAACCAGCATGACTCAGCGCGCGGGGCCACTCTTGGATAGGCCCAGGTCACACCCGCTCTCTGACCGCAGAGGGAACCGAGACCCACAGCTGGGCTTCCCAGCACATGGGGCAAGAGCTGCTTCTAGAAGCTTCCCGCCCCCTTCATCCCCTGGGCGCCTCAGCTGCCCAGGCCACCCCTTCTGGATAATGAAAGCCCGTTCAGCGTGAGCTCACTGCGTGCATGAGGTGGGCACTATTATTAACTCCGAGTCCACTCAGGGATTAGAGCCCAGACTCGGAGAGTTTTGTGGCGGGACGGGAGCTGGCGCTTGTCTCACACAGAGCCTCCTCTGCTGCGCTGTCCGGGAGCAGCCGACAGCTGAGCCACTGGGTAGGGTGGGGGTACAGAGGCAGAAGACTCCTGGAGCACTGGGAGTGGGGGCCAGAGTTGGAGACCAGGAGGAAGGGGCGTGAAGGCAGGGAACCAAACTGAACTGGGGGAAGAAGGCAGAGAGCAGGGGGTCTGTCCCCCAGCCTCACTGCTTCTGAGGGATGGGCTGGTGTGAACCCAGGAGAAGCCGGAGGCTGCTGGGGGCCAGGTGGCTGGTGCAGGGGGTGTCAGAGGGGCTGACACACGGAGGGGAGCCGCTTGCCGAGCCACAGTGGTCCTCCCCATGGGTGTTGGTGGAGTGCTCAGGTCCTGCGCCTTTCCACGAGACTTGTGGAAAAGGCTTTGGGGATCGGGGGTGGGTGGCGGCTGAGCCACGATTCTGGGAGGGGTTCAGGAAGGCGGCGTTTTTGCCACAGGGTTCACAGGAGAGAAAGCGTTGGCCCGGCCTGAGGGGCTTCGTTGCCAGATTCTTCACGAGCACATTCCCGTGTCTGTCCACACGGTGCCCACTGGGCCTCCCGGGCCCGGTTCCACTGCCCAGCCCATCCCTGCCCGCTGCCTCCCGTCTCAGGGGAGCTGGGCTGGGCTGGGCAGGGCTCTGGCTCCCTCAAAGGCCCTGACGGTGGCTGCTGGGTTGGGGGTGGCAGCTGCCATCAGGTGAGGGCTGTGGGGTGATCCAGGCCATGCTGTTTCAAGGCTTGGGAAGGGCGGGTGGGAGAGAACTGCCCGGGAGGTGCCCCTGGCCTTCACTGCCGGAAGGGTGCCCCTGGCCTTTGAGAACTGCCGGGAGGGTGCCCCTGGCCTTCGAGAACTACCTGGGAGGGTGCCCCTGGCCTTGGGGGCTCCCATTACCCTTGGTACAACCCCGTGGGCCTTCAGGGGAGGAACCAGGGCTCGCAGAGTTAAAGACAGGCGGTGGCTAGGACTGTCCTCTCTGCAGTGACGACAGAGCCTGGGGACCCCTATCCTAGGCCGTGCATAATTTGGGGTCCTGCCACTGGCCAGGAAGTTGTGGGGTACACTAAGGCAGCAGATGTCTCCCCACTAGGGGCGGGAAGGGAGGGAAGACGATCCCTTCCTGTGCATGTCTGGATGAGGAGCCCAAGGATCTGAGTCAGACTCAAGCCCCAAGGGGAGACAGTCCTGGGGAAGGAGCCACTGGGGGCTCATCCTCCCCGAGCCCCCGGCTGCTCCTTCTTCCTCTAAGGGGTGTCCCTTCCCCAAGCCCCAATCCAGGGCTGCCTCCTTGGGCAGCGACACTATCAGTGCACCGTGGACCCCAGGAAAGCTGTTCGGGGCCGTTTCCCTGCAGGGTCCAAGCAGCACAGAGCAGCCGCCTCCAAGGCTGGGGCCCTTGTACCCCTTTTCCACTTGGGTGGGGAACCTCCGTGCCTCTGTCTCCCTCTTACCCCGCCCCCAAACCCGGGTTCCCTGCTGGCCGCTTCAGCTACACCCACTGGCCCCAAGCCCCACCCCTGCTCTGGTGGTTCCTCCAGTGGTGAGTCCTGCCGGCTGGAGGGAGAGGTGGGGGGCTCATGCGGCTGCGGGGGCGGCAGGAGGGTCTGTGCTGGGCCCACTGTGAGCTCCCTGCACCCCCACACAGTGGGGAGACCTCGCACACCCCATTCGGCCGTCCCACAGGCCCTAAGGGGGTCTGGCTGGGGCGTCTCTAACTTCACAGGGTCGTGAAGTTAGAGCTCTTTGCTACACCAGCAGAGAAGGGTCCCAGCGCTGCCCACAGCCAGCAGGGCCACCCCCATGGAGACCCTCCCCCACAACAGGGCTGGGGGCAGCACGTTGCTGCCGGCCACGCCTACCTGGATGGTGCTTGTGTTCCAGGGACTGGGGCGCCCCCAGCCTCCAGCGGCTGTGGACGGTTGATCAGGGGCAGCAGCTCCCGAGGGGCTCTTGTAGGGGGCCCGCTGGAGTCTCCTGAGGCCCGCCCTGGGCGGTGGCTGGGCCCGGCAGGTGCAGGGGTGCGTGGGCCAGCCGAGCCAGCGGCCGGCAGCAGCAGGGCTGGCCGAGCTGTGCGGATCCTCCCCGCACCGCCCTCCCGAGGGCCCGTGAGCGCCAGGGCTCCCTAAGCTGGGGCCAGAGCACCCCCAAAATGACCTCCACCTCTTACAAAACGCCCCTCTTGGGGGGGCAAAGCTCAGGAAGGAGGAGAAAGCTGGGAGTCACAGAGTGGCCAGCAGGTGCCAGGAGGGATCACAGTGGGTCCTCCCAAGCTTCCTAGCAAGAGTCTGCGCCCCGTTTCACGGAGCAGGAATTGAGAGACTGGAGACATTGGGTCCCACAGGAAGTGAGCCTCCAGCTCGAGGGACTGTTCTGCAGGTCAGGGGGGCCTGCTTGGGAGACTTACAGGGGCTGCCCGCGAGGAAAGGGTGGAACTTCTGATTCCCCTTGGGGTCGTGCCGGTGGGGTCAGGGCATGTGGTGGGGGCTGTCGCGGGAAGCCAAATGGGGCTGGGCAGGAGGCGGGGCGGGGCACACGGCCGCGGAGAGTGCAGGGCATCATGCCACTGCGGGTGTGGAGGCACTGGACGGTTCATGCGTCTAGAGGGAGATGCCCAAGGCGACCCCCTCCTGCTCCCGGTTCCACACAGGCTTTCTACAGCTCAGGTGCCCCGCCCTGGCACCGTGGCCAGGCCTGTGCCCTGCGTTCTTCCCCTAACAAAAGCCCGTGCTCCTCTCTGCTCCCTGGGTCTGGAAGGCGTCCCGACCTTCACGGTCTTATTTCCTTGTCACTCTGGCCTCGGCTCAGTGTCACCTCACCGGTCCCTTTCCCCAGCCCCGTGCCTCTGTCTCAGCTGCTGGTGAGTCTCTCTCCGGGCACCCCTCCTTACCTGTCTCCCCCATGCGGGCGGACCTCGCAGGTGCTCCAGGGACGGGCACGGAGCGGGCAGCTTGCCTCAGGGACGCTCAGTGAACCGCTGCTGAAAGCATGGGTGCCCCAGGTCCATTCTAAAAGCAGATCCAGCAGAAATGACACCCTTGGAAGGCGCAGACTGCAGGTGTGTGAACAGTATTGATACAGTGACCGGGACGGTGCTGGGGAAGTGAACGGACCCTGTGGGAGACGAGGGCTGCCCGCCATGCTGCAGCACGCCCGCCCAGCACACACCCTGTGTCTGTCTGTCCATGGAGAGTGGCAGTTGCTCTGGGCCGGGAAGGGATCTTGGAAGTCCTCCCGCCCCTGACAGTTGCCCTCTGGCTGGGCTCCGACATACCAAGGATGGGGTGCTCACCTCCTCCTGGGGGGCACATTCCATCCGGTGCTCAGTGACCCACAGCCTGTGAATGGGGGTGGAAGCTACTGCGCACAGCTTCCCTGTGATGGCCAGGCTTGGGTGCCCACCGCTTTGCCAGGCCACTTCCTACACTAGAGGTCTCATCTTCCCCACTGAACACCTCCTCCAGGAAGCCTTCCTGCCTGCTCCCAAGGCACCATGTATGGGCTCCCAACCTTCTTCTCGCCCAAGCCCTGCCCGGGCCAACACTGCTCAGAGTAGGGTCCTTCTGGGCCTTGATTCACGTCTTCATCGTTCGTTAAACTGTGACCATGTGGCTGCAATTACATGGTAACCTTCATCTATAACCATCTCATTATCCAGGTCCCACTCCCTAAATAAACTCTGGTTCTCGAGGTCCCCCTTAGAGCAGAGCCAGGGGGAGAGTCACCTCCCTGGTCCTCCTCATCTGACCTCTATTATTGCCACTCGCCCTTTAAGCTGTCTGCCGTGCTGAATGAGCTCCATGTGGAGCTCAGGGTCGGGCAGACACAAGCTTTCCTGTGACCTGTTCAGAGGCTGGGCCTCCGCACCTAGTCCCCAAGAGAGTGACTGGTACCGCAAGCACCAGACCGTCTGTTGACACTCGCTGGCTCTCCCGAGATCATTCAGCAGGACACAGGTGCCAGCGTAGGCCGCCCGGGGACGTGGCTTCACCTAGCTACCTAGGAATAACATACCCCAAAATGCCAGACAAAAGCCTCCCTCAGCTGTGGGTCATCTGCACCCCAGCCACCCTCCCCTCAACCTCTCTTAATTCATTTAATCTCCCAGCAATCCCATGAGGCTTGTTTATCTGCCTGAGGTCACACCAGTAGAAAGGGGCGAGGGTGAATTTTTTTCCCTTTTTGCGGTGTCAGGGATGAACCCAGCGCCTCACACATACAACTCAAAGGGCCTTTCTGCTGAACTCTGTCTCTGGTCTCTTGCTAATTTTTTTTTGGAGTGTCCTCCCTTGTGTTGGGGAGCGGGCCATGCCAGGTTTCGAATGCAGGGCTTGGGCATATGAGGTACGTACTCTAACCCTCTGAGGGGTCTCCCTGGTCTCAGCTGAGAGGGGCGGGGCGGCACCCCACCTGATTGATTCAAACTTTCCTCTACATCTTAAGCTTCTAAAGGCCAAGCCCAAGATGCAGCGATGACTGTTCTTTAATTTTTTGGTGCGGGGAGGGCGCACACTCTATGATCCTCAGGGTTACTCCTGGCGGTACTCAGGGACCAGATGGGGTACCTGACGTCAAACCAGGATCAACTGCATGCAAGGCAAATACCCCACCTCTGTACCATTGCTCCAGCCCCCAGTGCCAGGAACCGCGTTGCCTGTCAAGGTGGCGTGGAGAAGGAACCATCAGCCGGGCACAGAGCTGGCGTCCCGGCCGGTACCCCCACCACAACTCCTGCCGCCAAGGCCTCAGCCCCCCCCTCCCACTGCACTCCCAACAGACAATGACTCTCAGGCTAAATAGAGCCTCAGAGACTAGCCCTCCTGCTCAGCTCTCACTGCCGCCCGGCCTCGCCCTGTGATGGCCTGAATCCATGGTCCTGAGCGGTGCCTGACACACCAGCATTAACTACCCACGCTCTGGATTGGGGGTGCTGAGCCAGCTCGACTGTTGGGGCAAAGCGTGAGCAGCGTTCCTTATTCTGGCTGTGTGAGCTTAGGCCAGTGACTCGCCCTCTCTGCACTCAGACTTCTTGTCTGGAGAGCGAGGCCACTTAAGCTCACCTCTGCAGAGTGCTTGGCCCATGGGCATCGTTAATGAGGCGGGAGGCCCCCACTGTCAAGACAGGGGACACTGAGCCTCAGAGAGGGAAGGGACCCCGACAACTTAATGGAGCAGCATGGAAGGGGGCCCACCCAGGGGCCAGTGCAGCCCACTTCGCAGGCTGGGCCTGTGCTGGCGCGGGACCTTCCTGATGCTCAGTAACAAAGACTGGAGACAGTTCCCAGCAATAGTACTGCGGGGAAGGCACTTGCCTTGTATGTGCCTGTCGGGTTCGATCCCTGTCATCCCATATGGTCCCCAGAGCCTCAGGAGAGACACCTGGGTGCAGAGCCAGGAGTAAGCCCTGAACACCACCGGATGTGGCTCAAAAACAGAAAAACTAGAGACAGTGACTAACGGCTCACCTGAATAAAGCCTGGATTCAAGGG
>JAJIBD010020634.1:0-20656 GCA_021461705.1 Cryptotis parvus | reverse complement strand
AGAAGTTCACAGCACCAGGAATTAGAGCTAGAACTATAAAAACATGGTGACACAGTTGATAACATTACATTATATATATAGTTTAATTTTTATGAAATTATAAGACAAATGTTTTCTCTGAGAGAAAGAGCAAATAAGAGAGCCAGAGACAGAAAAATATGTGAGGTGAAATGTTATTTAATTCATAGATTTAAATGTTATAATGTTGTGCACTATAAATATCTTATTGTATTTGTTAATAATACTTCAATTCAGCTGGACAAAAAAAACAATATGCCTTCTCTTCAAGGAGTCTGCAGTCTAAATCAGAATGACAGTCAATGTGTATAATAGATCATGGAGTAAAAATATTTCTGTTGATTTCAGGAGTTCCTAAATCCTAACAATGATTTAGTTCAGTTCTCTTACTTTTCAGACCAAGGGGTTGAAAGAAGAGATATAGTGATGTGGCAAATTTGCAGAGAACAGTAAAGTCATTAGAGTCTGGTTCAGAATCCTGATTCAGTTTCTCCCATTTAAGGACTCCTTTTATACTAAAATAAAAACCAAGGTTTTGCTAAAAAAAAGAGTTTATATTTTACTGGAGTGTTATTTACTTGCTGGTAATGGCCAGGATCAAAAAAACTTGTCAAACTCGAGAGTTATCAGTTATATCAAAGGGTAAAGAACATGGGATTTCAGCCAGGGAGCTAATTGGCATGGGACTGAATACATGAGTCGTACAATGTTCAGTGAGGAGGCAGGGAGAAACATTGAGAGGAGTCCTGGCCAGGAAAATAGAATACAAGCCACAAATATAATGCTAATATTTCTGGCCACCACAATAAAATAAAGGTAAAAAGAAACAGATGGAATTAATTTGAATAATACATTTTATTTAACCAATCACTAAAATATTATTTCAACATGTAATAAAAATGATAAAGTAGTTCAATTTGCTTTTGTGTAGTGAGCCTTTGAAATCTATTGAATGTTTTGCAAAGTTGACATCAAAGTTTTAATAGCCACAAGTGACTACTAACTTCTGGATTGACAGTGCAGGTTTGAAGGATACTCACTCATAAGAAAGACTTGAGAGCAGCATAATTCCAAGTTGACTAAATTTAAGCATCTCTGACATAATGATTTTCCAACATTAACATGTATAGAACTCCCCTGGGCATCTAAGTGGATTGCATGCAGTCAGATTCACTGATTCCGGGTCAGTCCTTTCTGCCTGTGGGTTCCTCTTACTCTGGGCTGTGACTGGGGTATGTTTTTGTGGGGGAGGGAGCAGAGAGAATATTCTCAGGTGACAGTGAGTTGGCTCTGATGGGGGTGAAGATAGTGAGACGTTAAGCCATGGATGGACAGTCACCACTGCATGCCACTTATTTCAGTATTTGTTTTAGGAGTCAGTTTGAGCATAAAACCTTTGAGGAGTCTATAGATCTCATTTTGGTGGACCTCAAACAAACTTCTCTCCCTAGTGGGTACCAGCAGTCTCTACACCTGACTTGCACCATATTAAGGGCCCATGCCACAGCTCCTGAAGCAAGCGGCCATTTACGTAGTCATGTAACAGATCAATTCAGCAAATTACATGCTGTTCACAGTTATTCTTCTTGTCATTTTGTGAGGAAGGGTAGAGAAGACAGACAGCAAATTCTAGCTTAATTCCTTATCATCTTCCAGGGGCCTTAATTACAAAAACTAACTCCCAGCATAGCAAGAACACCAGATAACCAATGGGGGAAAAATGTATAAACCCATCAAGTTCGAAGGGCAAAGCAATATCCCCAAAGACATAAATAACACAGGTAAACCCTTAGTGTCTATAGTGCACTATGATGAAGATGTTCAATATGTTTTAAGAAATGATAACAAAGGTAGTCAGGAAAGCTCATGAAAATTTGAGAGTAAAAATGAAGAAAAAACTACTATGTCAGAAATGAAGACTATGGTAGGTAATATGAAGAAAAGTCAACAGAAACTGAATAGCAGAATAAAAGAAGCTGAACAAAAGATCAAGGAAGTTCAAGATAAGGAGAAAACCATTAGGAAATAGGAAGAAAGTGGAAAATAGTCCGTAAAGAGATGAACAGCACACCAGAGAACTATGGGTATGTTCATAGGAAACAATATAAGAATCATCAGAGTCCCTGAAGAGCAGGAAGGCAAATGTGATGAACAAGCAATAGCCAGATAAATCATCAGTAAGAACTTTCCAGAATCAAGGATGAGCAGCACTGAGATCCAAGAGGTCCCGGAATGTTAAAGCAGCAGTATCAAAAATAGGAACTTAACAAAGAAAAGCCTGAAAGATATACATGAGATCTATCAAATGAGACTCTACAAACTAGAAGAACTTGGAAGGGTATAGTACAAAAACTCAATGTAATCAATACCTCACCAAGAATATTTTATCCTGCTAGATTATCATTCAGATTTGAAGGAATGATACACAGCTTCATGAAAATCAACAGCTTAGGGAACTTTCACAAGGAGCATTAAAAGAGTTCCTATAAGGGAAAATAGAAATTTACCATCACGTGATATTGGGTACGGCACACACTAATGTTGCATATGGTCATCCTCTACTAGAATAAGAAATGTTAAAATAAATAGCAATTAATCACCTTAAATTTTCTTTTATTGATTTATATTATGATAATTTTATTTACCATTCTTCTAAATTTTTGGACCAAGTAATATGAAGTGAATTTGTTATTTGCCTGTCACATGAGGAGATAAAAGCTTCATTTCTGACAGCGAGATATGATTACTGCAGTGAGTCAAATACAAAATAAAATGTAATGCAGTATATGGGGCCGGAGCGATAGCCCAGCGGTAGGGCGCTTGCCTTGCACGCGGCCGGCCTCTGCCGGCCTGGGTTCGATCCCCGGCATCCCATATGGTCCCCTGGGCACCGCCAGGAGTAATTCCTGAGTGCAGAGCCAGGAGTAGCCCCTGAGCATTGCCGGTGTGGACCCAAAAAGGCAAAAAAAAAAAGTAATGCAGTATATATTAGATGCCAGAGCTGAAAGCTTATGTAAATGAGAATATGTAATATTCTATTTAATATATTTTGTATTAAATGATTTGTATTAAATATAATATTTAATATTATGTTGTATTAAATGATTTGAATTTATTTGTTTACATAGGTTATAAATCATATAACAGTATATCACTACAAATTGCCTTTTGTCGATTTATTTATTTCTGATAACTTCGCTTGTCATTGTTTTAAAGTTTTATTGGAGAATGTGTAATAAATTTGTTATATCCCTGCCAAGGGAGCAAGTGAGGGGTGGCAAGGAATCTGGGGTCACTGGTGGAGGGCAGGAGCATTGTTGGTGGATTAGTATTGAAACATTATATGCCTCGAAAAAACTATTATGAACAACTTTGTAAATCATGGTGACTTAATTATGAAAAACATTTAAGACCATAAAACTAGGGTACTAGCGTTACTGCAGGTAGAGGGACCCCAATAAATTTTACTAATGTAATTGGTCGTATTATATTTGGCTGAAAAGATAGCTGATCAAACGGATAATGGAGTGGCTGGAGGTGAGGAATAGGAGAAAATAAACGTGCCCCCTTTGTCTTTGCCACCTCGCCCATGCTGTGCAGACAGCCAGGCAGCAGACTTCTCATACACATGTGGCCATGTAGATCAAGGAGAGCCAAGAGGACAGGCTATGAGGCCCCAGACATCAGCGCCAGCAAGAGACCCACAGCAGACAGTAGACAGTGAAGCCCCACTCAGTAGCGCATTAGCAAGAGAGACCCACAGCTGACAGTACCAGTGTACTCAGCAACCAGAGGAACCAGTGTGATGTCGGGACATAGAACGTTGGTGGCTCCAAATTAACCTTCTTAAAGCTGCTAACTTAATAACTTCAACTTCATTAGCACCTGGAGTTTTGTATGCAAAGCTTTTATATAGTATGAATTCAGAAATAAATCCGTTTTCATGCTGACACAGGCAAGTTCAGAATTAACTCTTGTTGAGCTTCTTATTCTTTAATGACCCTTTCTTTAAATCTGAAGTAATGTTTTGTGCCTTAAATTATGCTTAATATCAGTAGTGATACAGAAACCTCTCTTTTTAAAGCTAGCCTTATCTTGATTTTTAAAAAATATTATTTTTTATCATATCACTGTGAGATAGACAATTGCAAAGCTGTTCATGATTGGGCTTCAGTTATACAGTGTTCTAACACCAACCCTCCACCAGTGCACCTTTCCCAATACAAATGTCTCCAGCTTTCCCCCCCTTCCCCAACCTGCCGCTATGGTAGGCACTTTTCTTCTTTTGACTCTGCCTGTCTCTGTCTATTTTTCCTCACTCTCTGCCTCTCTCTCTCTCTCTCTCTCTCTCTCTCTCTCTCTCTCTCCCCCCATTGTGGTTTGCAGTACAGACACTGAAGGGTTATCCCTTTTACTTACTTTCAATACTCAGTTCTAGTCTAACGTTACTACAGAGACCTCTTTCAAGAAATATAGTGTCTGCCTTTTACATCTTTTTAAACTGTTGTGTGAGTTAATGTTTGAAAGAATTGTAAAAACTATTTGTCAGTAATTCTTGTTTTAGTCAGACTTTTTTATTTGAAGAGTTTTAAGCTATGGTATTTCTGCAATAGTGTTTACTCTTTTTCACTTTTGCAAATTTCTGCAGGTTTTCTAGCCCACACTGCTCAGGGGCTACACCTGACTGCTCAGGAGTGCCTCCTTATATGGTTATATTGAACTATGGTTGAATCAAAGTAGCTGCATGCAAGGAAAATGTTTCACCTCTTGTACTATGTCTGTGTCCTCATAACTTCTAAAGCATATTCATTTAGTAATCACCTTTAGTATTTTAACATGATCATTTATAACCTACAGTTCATCAGTTTCTTTTTTTCTCTTTCCAAATTGTGCAGACCTTTTTTTTGTTTTCTAAATTACAGTTTAGGCAACATTGTTACAATTTAAAAATGTATGGTGGAGGCCTGAGAGACAGTCCAGCTGGTAGGGTGTTTGTCTTGCACGCAGCCGACCCGGGTTCGATCCCTGACATCCCATTTGATCCACCGAGCACTGCCAGGAGTAATTCCTGAGTGCAGAGCCAGGAGTAACCCCTGAGCATCGCCGAGTGTGACCCCAAAAAGATAAATAAATAAACAAACAAACAAATAAATAAATAAAATGTATGGTATCAATATACAAAGTCAATGTACAGCAGTGCCACCAAAGTGCCTCCACTACACCCCTATGCCAATTTTAGTCAAGTTATCATTCCTCCCACTGCTTGGCAATCCAGTTTGTAATCCAAGGCCAAGGATTTGTCCTTGCTTGATACTGTGTTTCCTTGTTTTGTCTCCATATGCAGATATATGAGATAATCTGGTATTTGTTCTCTTCCCTCTGTCTTATTTCACTTAATCTGATACCTCCAATATCATACATGTTGCAGCAAACTGCATGCTTTTGTCTTTTCTTGAGACTGCACAGTGTTCAATAGCATGTATACATTCCAATGGATAACTCCTTTATCCGTCTGTTGCTGAACTTTGGGTTGTTTCAGTTTCCTGACTGTTGTTCTAAGGGCTACAATAAACATAGTTGTGTATATTTCTTTTCAAATGAATTTTTTTTTAGGGCACATGCCAAGAAGGGAAAATGCTAGGCCATATTGGAGTACAGTTCTTACTTATCTTGTTTTGTTTTGGGTTATTCTTTAAATTCTCAGGGATTATTCCTGGCTCTGTACTCTGGAGTAAAAATCCCTGCCTTGCTCAGGTGACCATCTGTAGTGCTGGGGATCCAACCTGCATTGACGACATTGTAAGGCAAGCACTTAAGCCTTTGTACTAGCGCTTCAGTTGGTGTGTTCTTCCTTTGCTGATGAGTATTCGTACTGTTTTCACAGAAGCTGACTGATGACTTTCCTGCCAGCAGTAGGTAAGACTTCCTTTTTACCATATCCCTGCCAACACTGGGTGCTTCCAGTGGTGTGAAAGGATATTTCATTATTGCTTTGATTTTCAGTTCCCTAATAGTAAGTAGTGATGAGTATTTTTTATATGCCTTATTGTCCATCTATATGTCTTTCTCATGGAAACATCTGTTCAGCTCGTTTTGCGATTTTTAGATGGCATTAGTAGAGTTTATATTGTTGTTGTTGAGTGTTATGAAATGCTTTATTTATCTTGGATATTAGTCCTTTTTCTCATGTATCATCTGCAGATATTTTCTCCCTTTCTGTAGGGTGTCTGTAACTCATGTTTTTTTTGTCATTCAGGACATTTTAATTTGATGTAGTTCCACTTGTTTATTTTTGTTTTTGTTATCTTTGTCACTGGGATTAAATCATTGAGTCCAACTCTGAAGTCCACTATTTTGTAGTATATTTTAATTCAATCTCCATTGGACAGGTTATTATTGCTTCCAAACATGTTAATTTATATTAGCATTTCTCAATCTTAGCATGGTTAACATTTTGAGCCAGATGAAATCTCTATTGAAAGGGAGCTGTTTTGTGTGTTGTAGGATGGTTAGTAACATTGTTGACTTATATGCAGTGGATTCCAGTAATATCACCCTCCCTTGCTGGTCACAGACAAGCATCTCCAAACCCCATTAAATGTTTCAGGGTGGAGTGGGAGAATAGCTTTAGTTAAGAAGCACTGACGTACCCATTATTTAACTATACATTATCTCAGCATTCTTTCATATGTCACATGTCATCATTTTCTTTTTGACTAAAATAATTTAGAATTCTTGTTTACATAGTTTAATATTCCGTGGGGGAGGGATGCACAGATGTAGGACAAGTGCTCTGCCACTAAGCTGTGTCCCCTGGTCTCAGGCTTTATTTTTAGTGAAGTCTGACAGGCAAGCAGTAACAAATATCTTTTTTTTAAAATCTGATAAGACATTTCTCTATTTCCTTTGTTAAAGAAAGAGAGTTTGCTATGTAATGAACTCTGGATTGAGTGTTAATTCCTTTGAACACATTGGAGAATCTGGGAATTGTTTAGAGACTTTGTGGTCATTGAAAGCGAAAACACTATTAATCTAATTATTGATTTTTCAGATTTTTTCTGATTTGATAAAAGTTGTCTTCATATTAAGTATTATATAATGATACTTTTACACTTATTTTTTTCTGTTTTCTAAGTTACCCTGTTATTTGATCACACATATTTTTTGTGTGATCGAAAAATATGATCACACATATTTTTTCTGTGTTTTCTAATTTACCTTGTTATTTGATCACTAAATAACACTCGAGGTGTTGTAGGTGTGGCTGTGGTGCCCAGATGCCTGGGCAGGTGGCAGACAGGAGACAGGCTTGTCTACAACCAGGGCTTGGCCCGTGAGCCCTGGATGTTTGATGGTCTGACATAGAAAAAGACTGGGCCCCCTGGGATGAACCCAGAGACATGGCAGAGCCTGGCAAGCTACCCGTGATGTATTTGATATGCCAAAAACAGTAACAATAATGGACCTCATTCCCAATGAATGGAGACGTTACTAACACCCACTTGAGCTACTTGATGAACAATCAGAAGACAAGTGACAAGCTATTTTTATAATTATTGCTTAAAAAAGTATTGTACTTCATGAACCTCAGTATTGGCCATTTTAGAAAATTCTTAATGATTATTTTTTAAAATTTTCTTCCTCATTTTTTTAGAAATTAGAACTGCTTTTGATTTTGCTATGCTATCTTACATTTCTGTAAATTTTTTCATATTATCTTGTTTTCTCATTTTAGTATTTTTAAAAAAGATTTATCTTCTAATTTGGTAGTTATTTCTTACATCATGTACCATTGCTTTACCTTTGAATTGAGTTTTTTACTTCTAGTTTATTTTATGCCTCTTTTTTAAAACTTGGTTACTTTTTCAAATACTATTGAATTTCTTTCATTATGTCTTCATTATATTCATATTTTAAACTTTTTTTCTTAAAGCATATTGAAAAATGCTATTTACTAATTTGTAGTGATCATCCAAATCTTGGTGAATCTGATTTTGTTGTCTGTTGTATTTATTTTTTTTTTTTTACAGTAATCTTGTTTCTTATGTGAGATATTCTGTAAGGCCTGGGGTAATATTGATTTCTTTTTTTTTACTATTGAAATATAAAATTAAGTAACTTTAATAAAGTATCCACTACACTTGAATAAATGCTTTCTTTTTATTATAATTTTAAACAAAACGTTGTTAACTGTGTGTTCCATTAAGGCAAATGAGATTCAGGTCTTGACACCATTGAATTTCAACTTTCTATAATACATAAGTAGCATTTATATAATTACAGCTACATAGCACACATGTATGCACAATTATAAAAAAAGAGGACATTCAGTTGCAATAATTATAAAGGAATTATCTAGACCCACGCTTGGTTCAAAGAAGACTTCTCCAAAGAATCTGATGGATGACAGAGAAATATTCCAAAAGGACAGCCTAATAATGAATACATTTCCCTTTTTCCTCATTGATTCTCTCTCTCTCTCTCTCTCTCTCTTGCAAAGAACTTAAACTTTATTCATTGATGACTAAGAATTAGTATAATAGATGTGAGTTGCCTACTTTATCAGTTATGGAACTTTCATTTTTTTAAAATTTTTTCTTTTGATATTGATTTCTATATAATACTTATGTCAGGATGTTACTGGTATGTAATCTTCAGGTTAAGTTCTCCATTTAATATTCTTTTAAAGTACATAAGATGGCGCATTTGGACTGGAAAGCTATGTGAGGGAGAGCATATGACTGAGTTCTCGTAAGTGATTTCCTCCTTTGAGTTAGTACCAAATTTCTCTGCAAATTTCTTCTGCACAGAAGTGGGAATATTTCTGGAATGTTCTAGTCCTTTGGAGTCACAGCATCATCTTGAATGGCCTCTACGTATTTTCTCTATTTGATTTCCCCAAAGCCATTGTTTAAAAATGGCAGGAGCAGGAGGGATAGTACAGCGGGTAGAGCATTTGTTCTGCTCCCAGTTTACCTGGGTTAGGTCACCAGCATCCCATGTGGTCTTCTGAACATGGGCAGGAGTGGTTCCTGAGAGCAAAGTCAGGAGTGTCCTTGAATGCAGCCAAGTGTTACCCCAAAGCAAAAACATATCCCCCAATGGAAAAGTGTCTTGTGTTTCTTTCCAATATTACTTTCAAGCAACCAAATTTCACAGACTTTAAGTTTTCATGAGACAAATAAAAGATGAAAGGTTTAATTTTTAGTAGTGGGAGTGGCCAGATAATTGGCATTTTTCAGTGGGTTATCAAGCCTCAGTTTTCATAGGGTGATGCAAAGAAGGTTAAATGACATCTATATATGCAGCTAAATGGGATTATATATATTACTAAATGGGAACATTTAATTTAGTGAACTCAACACTTTTATAATGAAGAATTAAGTATGCCTGGTTTTTGCTGCAAAGGGAGACACTCTCTTTTAAAAAATCTCAGTTAACAGAATTCTTTTTTTAAAATATTGTATTATATCACTGTGAGATATACATTACAAAGATGTTCATGTTTGGGTTTCGTCATACAGTGTTCCAGCACCCATCCCTCCACCAGTGCCCATTTTCCATCGACAGTGTCCCCAATTCCTCCCTCCTCCCTAGCCTGCCTCTGTGGCAGGTTCTTTATCATTTTTCTTTCTCTCTCTCTGTCTTTCTCTCTTCCTTCTCTTACACATTGTGGATTGCAATATATACATTTACAGGTTATCATGTGCATCTTTTGCCTATATTAATGCTCAGTTCTAGGCTAGTATTATCATTTTTGACGATTATTAGCACACTGTACCCTTCTCTGTCTTACTAACCTCTCACTCCCACACGCTTGTGATAGTTTCCACCTTTGACAAGACCTGATCCATGTTTTGCCTGACCTTGGGTATTGGCATAATAATATATATGTATACATATATATATGCTATATATATATATTTATGTCATGCAAATAAATGCAGTCATTCTATATCTGTCTTTTTTCCTTCTGGCTGATATCACTCAACATGATCCTCTCCATTTCCATCCATTTATAGGCAAATTTCATAACTTCATTTTTCCTAACAGCTGCATAGTATTCCATAGTGTAGATGTACCAAAGTTTCTTTGTCCAGTCATCAGTTCTCGGGTACACTGGTTGTTTCCAGATTCTGGCTATTGTGAATAGTGCTGCTATGAAAATAAAAGTGAGGATGGTGTTTCTGCTGTGTGTTTTTGGCTTCCTAGGGTATGTTCCCAGGAGTGGTATGGCTGGGTCAAATGGGAGCTCACTTTCTAGACTTTGGAAGAATGTCCATATTGTTTTCCAAAATGGCTGTACCAGTTGACATTCCCACCAATAATGGATGAGAGTTCCCTTTTCCCCCACATCCACGTGAGCACTTGTTCTTTCTCTTTTGGGTATGTGCCATAGACTTTATATTTTAAGAAAGACATAGTTCCATATGCATGTGAAGATTCTGTTCTTACATTGCATGCAACAAAGAATTTTTATTGTAAGCATTTTCTAACCATATTTCTTGATGGTAGAAGAAAAGAGACCACTGAAGAATGGTATCATCACTGTTTATGCTGTCATATTCAAGAATAAGTTGGACCAGAACATTTCTCATTAGAAAGAGTTTTACTCAGGGCTGGAGCAATAGTACATCAGGTAGGGCACATTTCTTGCATGTAGCCAACCTGGGTTTGATCCTCAGTAACCCATATGGTCACCCAAGCAACACCAGGAGTAGGTCTTGAGTAAGAATCTCCATGTGTGGTCCCCAAGACCCTCAAGGAAAGAAAGAAGATTCCTCAGTTTATGGGGGAAAATATTCATAAAATTGGCCTAACCTGGGGAGGCTGGAGCCGGCTCGCGCCGGGCCTTAGCTGACCATGGAACCCCGAGGAGGGCAGATGGGCTTTGGGAGTGGGCCCGCCGCCTCCGGGGGTCCCAGAAGCAGCCGGATGAGACTTGTCCATCACACTAGCCACCATTTTTGTTGTCCGGACGCTGGGAAACTGCCTCATGACCAGGGGAACAGAGCAAAACCAGTTCGAGCCCAGGTAGGCGGCTCCAAGAGGCGGGAATCACTGGGAAGTCGTCAGATGGAGGCGTGGTCGCCCCTTCCCCCTCCATTTTGTCGAGCCTGGTGGCCGTGCCCAGGAGCTGCCCGCGGGCCAGCATCCAGGGTCTTGCAGACGGCTGGGGAGGCTGGAGCTCGGCTCGCGCTGGGCCTTAGCTGACCATGGAACCCCAAGGAGGGCAGATGGGCTTTGGGAGTGGGCCCTTCGCCTCCAGGGGGTCCCGGAAGTGTCTGGATGAGACTCGTCCATCACACTAGCCACCATTTTCGTTGTCCGGAAGCTGGGAAACTGCCTCATGACCAGAGGAACAGAGCAAAACCAGTTCGAGCCCAGGTCGCGCAGCCACTCGGGCCACTAGGGTGGTGAAACAGTGATGTCTTTTGGTGCACTGCATTCCACGAAGAGCAGGAAAGTTTGTTGGGAGGGAGATATAGAGAGGAAGGAAATGACATGCAGAGCCCGGCAGGTGCTCCCCCGGGAGGGGGGAGGGAGGTGGGGACATTGGTGATGGGAGATGGGTTTGGGTGGAGGGTGCGTGTTGGAACCCTGTGGAACCAAGACTCTACATGAGCATCTTTCAATTAAAAAAAAAGGTGGAATCTACCACGGACATGTGGGAATCAGAGGTTAGGTGAGACAGAGAAGGGAACAGTGTGCTAATATTTGTCAAAAGTGATAATGCCAACCTAGAACTGAGCATTGAATATAGGAGAAAAGATATACATGATAATCTCTAAATGTATGTATTGCAATCCACAATGTGTAAGAGAAGAGAGAAAGAGAGAGAGAGAAGAGATAAAGAACTTGCCATAGAGGCAGGCTGGGGGAGGGGGGGGAAGTGGGGACATTGGTGGTGGGAGATGGGCACTGGTGGAGGGATGGGTGCTGGAAGACTGTATGACTGAAACCCAAACATGAACATCTTTGTAATTGTATATCACATGGTGGTGTAATAAAATATTTAAAAAAAATAAAAAAAAATTGGCCTAACCTATTTGGTCTAGGCATAGATATAGGGAATAATTAAGCAGCAACATTTTCAGTATTGTTTTGGTCTTAAAAGTAGTTTGTCCTCTAAATTTTGGTATTTACAAAAATAAGGTTTGGTAGTGTGAAATAGAATAAATGCTATACGTAGACATTTATATAAGTATTGAAAAAATTTCAGACAGATTTTTTTCCCCCCAAATTAGTTATTAACCAAACTCCTGAGGGAATATCCTGCCAATTTTAGTGAGATTAAAGGATTTCAAAGTAGTGACCACAGGCGAGTACCGATGCTTACAATTGGCTCTTTAAAATTTGTTTTCCTATATTTCCACAGTGTTTGGTTTTGCAAACCAAAGATAGGTTAATTTACACACTGAAGATGAAACAACAATCCATATAGACAAATTGTTTACTGTCCAACTGTTGAAGACTAAAGAACTGACTGCTAGAGGCCTAACATTTCAAAGTTTGATGATTTTGCTGTAACTTAAAATTTTCCCAGTTGTATTCTTTGGAGCTTGTTCCCCCTCATATGATCTAGTTAAATGTCCCTCATGATCAAATGATTGAAAAATTATGATTTAAATAAAATTTATTTGAGGATATGACTTGAGGCAAGGCTATAAGATAATGCTTTCTCACATGAATAAATTATTTTCTCTGAGACATTTGATAGCTGGTCAACTTCATTATATGTGGAATATATATACATAAAAATCTGTTTCTGACTTTTCTGTTGTTGCATTGGTTATTCTGCCTATTCATACCCTAGTGCCAATCACTTGATCATTTGATCACTTGAATCCTGTTATTCATTGATTTGCTTGAGCAGGTGCCAGTAACATTTCCATTGGACCCTATCACGTGCCAATGTAGCCCAATGGCATCTGGTTGATTCAGGAATATGAAGAGCTTTAAACCGTTCCTTCAGGGTCTTTACAAGGAAGTCTGACCATCTTGTAGATGGGTGGCCACGTGATCTTTTGACATCCCGTGGGATCCAGTCGGTAATGGCTCTAGTCCAGCAGTTGTCTCCAAATCGCATTACATGTCTAGCCCATCTGATTTTCGATGCCTTGGAAAACAAGACAGCATCCCTGATTCTGGAATAGCGACGAAATCAGAGCTCTGGATTCCTTCTCTCACTTGAGTGAGGCGTGATATTCCAAGCATAGCTCTTTCGATTCCTCTTTGGGAGACCCGAATAGCATTCTCATCCTGCTTTTGTAGGGCCCAGGTCTCTGAGGCGTATGTTAATGCAGGGAGAACGGTGGAGTCAAAGAGATGTGCCCGGAGCCGGAGGTTCTTTGTCCTTTTAGCTATTTCTTCGATGCCTTTGAAGGTATTCCATGCTGCTCTCTTCCTCCCTGCGCAGCTCAGGTTTTAGGTCGTTCATCATGTTGATTTCTCGACCTAGGTACACATAACTGCTGCATTCAGAGATGCTTGTTCCATTGAGAGTGAATGGGGCCTCTGGAACTAGTTCATTCTTCATAAACATAGTTTTCTTTAGATTCAGCTGTAGACCTATCTTTCCACATTCTCGGTTGAAGTCAGCCAGCATTTGTGCCGCTTGGCTAATGTTTGGTGTTATTAGAATGATGTCATCAGAGAAGCGGAGGTGGTGTAGTTGCCGACCATCTATCTTCACTCCCGTTCCTTCCCATTCTAATTGTTGCATGATGTTCTCGAGAATGGCGCTGAAGAGTTTTGGTGAAACGGTATCACCCTGCTGAACCCCTCTTTTGACATCAATGATCACTTCTTTGTAGAATGGTGAGATCCTTGTGGTGAATCCGTAACACAGCTCACGAAGGATCTTGATGTATTGGGTTTGAACACCCTGTTTGGCTAGGGCTTCGATGACTGCTTCAGTCTCCACAGAATCAAAGACTTTCTGTAAATCAATGAATGTGAGACAGAGCGGCATCTTGTACTCCCTACAAACCTCAATGAGCTTGGTTACTGTGTGGATATGGTCGATTGTGCTGAATCCTTTCGGAAGCCAGCTTGCTTGCATGGTTGTCCTTCATCTTGTGTTCTGCTAATCCTGTTCAGGATGACTCGTGTAAACAGCTTGTAGATGATGGACAACAGGCAGATGGAGCGATAGTTGCCGATGTCATGAATGTCTCCTTCTTGAACAGTAGAACTGTCCTGCTGGTTTTCCATTGGGAGGGCACCTTGCATTCGGACAGGTAGCGTGTGAAGAGCCTAGCTAGTGTATTGATGAGTACGACGGCAGATTCTTCAGGTGTTTGGGTCTGCCTTTGTCTGGGCCTAGTGCTGTTCCCTTCTTTACCGACGAGATGGCATATAGGATTTCAGAAGGGAGAATGTTGGGAATGACATATCCATCCTGTGGAATTTGGTATGTGGGCAGGTGGATGTGGATATCAAAGAGATTTGAGTAGGAGTCCTGGATAATCTTCTCCATTGCCTTTCTGGAAGATGTGATAGATCCATCAGGGCGTCGGAGGGCAGTCATATTGGTCTTATAGTTGGCAAAGGACAGGCGGGCAGTGCAAATGCTTTTCCCGGCTTCTGCTGCATCTTCCAGTATTTCTGCTCTTCTGTCTTTGAGGTCTTCTTTTTATAGCTTCTCTGCACCGTTTAGCAAGCTTGGATGTTAGCATTTAGTCTCCTGAGGCTCGCGCCTTGCCACGTTGGTGACACAGGTACACCCGGCAGAGCAGAATCCAGCTTTCCCCCATTGAACCCCCTGCATCCATGGACCACGAGAGCAGCTTCCGACCCGAGGCCACCATCCCGATGGAGCCTCGGAGGAGCCCAGAGAAACCCCCAAACCTTGCTGGCAGCCATCTTCACAATCCACCGGAGAAGAATTGTTCCTTGGAACATGCGACTAAAGAAGGCGCCGGTGCCAATATTGTTACCCCAGTGCCAATATTGTTTATAATTGCAAAGAAGGGACATGATTTAAGTATGCAACAGATGACTAACTTGTGATAGTTAATGCAATTAAATATTATTATTACAATTAAATATTGCTAATACAATTAAATATTATTAATATAATTAGATATTATTCAACAATGAAAATAAATGACCCAGAAATACATGTTAGTGTTTCATAAATATTATATTGAACCCTCACCAAAAGACTTAACAAAATAATTCCTAGAATATTAGATCAGTTTTAGAAAATCTAAAAACATATAAAAATGTTTGTTGCTTAGGAATGTATAGAAATGTAGTAAGGATATCTATTTACAGATGCATAGGCGAATTTTGCATTCAGAATCTTGCTACTTCAGAGTAACAATTACTATTGAGTATTTATGAAAGATGGAAAGAGTTGATGAGGATGATGGGAGGCACATTGAAGATTCAGTAATATTTGTAACGTTTTTTTCTTAAGATCCTAGTACATGTGGGTACATGTGTGTTTTCATTTATTTATTTATTCCCTGGGCTGAGGATGCTCAATGTCATGTCAAGGGGACCTGGGAGGATTTCCTGTGATACTCAGCCAATTGGGTCAAATAGTTTAGTGCCAGTATCTTGGGTTTCTGTGATGCTTGACTTCTTGTGGTGCTAGGGACTACAAGGGCAACCAAGAAGTGCTTGGGGTGAACCTTCAGGGATATACTGGAGATGCTTGGGGCCATATGGTGTCAAGACTAGAACCCAGGTTTCTCCGAAACCCTGCACAATATCCCATCTTCTATTTTGTTATTTTTTAATATCCATTTATGTCTTAAAAGTTTTCCTACTGTTTTTCCAAATAATATATTATTGCTATAGTTATGAGCCTATAAGATACTAATAGGTCTTGCTTTTTCCCAAAGAGGGAGCATTATATAAGTATTTCCCAAAGTTAATTGACCATGGAAACTTCTTTTCTCAGGAACACCTACTGTCACCTTGGGAATCTCTGTTTTATGGATCCCAGATTCAGAATATGTACGTTAGATCATACTGCGTATAAAGATGAGACAAACTCTAGGGCTAGTTCTTTTTAGTGTGTCATCAAATTACAAGAAGTGCTTTGAACTCAGTAGGATATAAAGGAGGGAGGTGTGCATGTGGTTTTCACCTTAGTGTCTTTCTTCAGTTCCTGCATATGCCTATGGCTTTAATTTGTTGCGTACATCCTCCTCCTACCCCACCCTGTGGGAGCAGTTGGAGCGTTTGAAATAGAAAAATCAGTAAAGTATAATTTCCACATGGTGAGTATGCAACTATAACATTGTCTCTTCTTTGTTTCAATGTGCAATGCAAATGGCACACAATGCAGTTCCCACATAGAACCCACCAAAGACATGTACTATCCCAGTTAATTGTGGTTCTCAACCTGTTAATTTAGTATGTTCTGCTGGGTTATTTTTATATATAACACAGTTGTATAAAATATATTATCTTTGTAAGGGAAGTCCTTGCAATAAGACTTTTATTTTAATAATTTTTATTATATAAAAATAAGATCAATTTCTCCTCTTTTTTGCAATAGGAATGCTTTATTTGGCAGACTTTATATAAAAAGTGAATATATAAATAAAGCAGCTGATTTGACCTGGCAAGCTTCGATTCCAATTCAGCGTACTTTCCCTATTTATAAAGTGCAGTAAAAATGTTGGTCTTTAGAAATTGATATTCCCTAAGTGTGCAAGTGTGGTAAGGCTTTTTTTGTTGTTGTTGTTATTACTATGTTTTAAACTGTGGCAAGATTCTCATAGCAAAACTCCAAATAAGAACTAATATAATGTCTGTATGGGTATAAAAAGGAACAAATTACTTTTAAATGACTTTTTAAAGATTGTGGCTCCAAATGGTGACTGCAGATATGTGTAGTTTAGTATATGTGCTACTATAGTATTGCTTGAGGCTCGTAGAATCTTGCATTATTTGGAGTAAGTGTAGACACTCTGAAATGGATTTAGAGACGAATGTGAATGTGTTTCTGGACACAGGCTGGGTGGAGAGAATGCTGTGATCATGTCTCAAAAAAATTCTAATCATCTGGTCTTACAATGAATGGATTAGTTCCTCCATTCTGCCAATAGAACATGAGTATATGAAAACTTTGAAGTATGGGAGGCAACAGAAAAAAAAAGAAAGAAAAAAACAATAAACTGTGCATGTGAGACTGGCTTGATGCTTGGTGATTAAGAGATGAGGACCCGTGGGTCAGCTCCCCATAGGTACAAACAGATGTTTGCACTGTTTCACAGCTGCTAAATATGATATAAATCCAAAGAATTTTTCTTGTTTTTATAAAGGAAAAAATACCCAGACAGCAAATTTTTGGTCATTCAGATACTCTTACCAAATGACATCTGGTTTCTGTACTGCTTATTTAAGCAATCCTTTAAAAAAATGTTTGCCAAGGGGAGTAACTCTAAACTTTCAGTCCTTCACCATACATAACAGTACAGTTTAAATTACAGTGTAACATGCAGAGTTTATTATAAGCAATGCCGCCCTTTATTTCTTAACTAGCAAGTATTACTTTTAAGAAAATGGGTTAGATATTATGTAATTAGTTAAGGGAAATCTGTGATGAAGTTACATTTAGAATATCTAGGATTCCTATTCTAATGATAGCAAAGAAAATGAATTAATTGCTTCCATATGTTAAGAATGGTGCTGAGCAGAGTTAAATGATACAGCTAGTGAAAATAAAATGTCAGTAATATAGCAAGACAGTATTTTGACTTGCATCAAGGTGAGAGAACATGAAAGGCAGAAAGGAAGCAGTGACAGGTTGAAGGTCAAGGTGGATATGAATCTTGATGAAAGACTGCCGAAATCCTCAGAGAAAAACCAGATTTTTTGTCATCTCTACCTCCATAAAACTTTTGAGTTTATATGCTCAAGTAGCAAATATGTTTATTGATGGGATTCCTGAAAGATATCTATTTTGAAGGGTCTAATGGCTCAAGTTCATAGCTTGCTTTCTGAATTTTTCCACCTCAACCTTTGTATCTGACACTGATCTATGATTTCATTGGAGCTTTCATTCAGGGAGTCTCCCCAGAGCTTAGCACTGAAACAGAAAATGTGATAATTCCATAACAAATTTGGCAATTAGCAGCATTCCTCCGTTTGGGTTTTACATCATTATTTGGCCTGATATTGTAATTCCAGTCTGATATTAATAAAAAATAAGCAGTCTCTTAAGTCCAGATTCATTGGAGATTTCTCACCCGAAGATTTTCTAGGTTTTGTATAATATTCTCTTGAATATTACTACTCCAATGGGAGTTGCCCAGAGTGAAGATAAAATACACTGCACAGACCTTTCCTTGTCTCCTTTTGAAATGGATTCTTGTCAATATGTGGCATAGAATCTACAGAACTGAATTTTCAGGAAAATAATATTTTTCCTATTGTGTTTTAATTTTTATAAAGTTTGACTGTGACTTCATGCTTAATTAATGATGTTAGATTTCAGCATCATTTACCCTTTCTTTTAAAACCTCTATTAGGGAATGTTACCCTCTGCTAGATTCCACAGTAAGTCTAGTCTCTAGGAGATCCAGCAACTTTTGTGTTTACTAACTTTGAGAAACTTCCCACATTAGACTTTCTCATCCATACCATCTGTGGTCAAGAGTCCCAAATGGAGGTTCATAAGAAGGTTTTATGAAGGCATGGTCTAGAATTCTTTATTCTGGTTGATATTCATCTATACATGGCTAAATCCTCACCTCCATACCCCAATACCAAGTTCTCCTTATCACTAACAGCTTCCTATTGACGTCAGTGAACTTGAATATGCAAAGGAAACATGAAGCTCCTCATTCCCTGAGAACCAGAATATTTATGTTGGGCAAATCCCTGAACCCTAAAATGGATTTAATCAGCCCAATTCACATTATAAATATCATGTTGCAAGGATACACATATGCTGGAACAGAAAGGTAGATTTCATTTTAACTTTTAAATTTGCAAAATTATGTCCCATGGGGCATCAATTTTTCTTGGACACTGACACTGCAGGGACTTCATGCCAAAAATTCTTGAGGAGTTTGCATTGGTAAGTTCATGTTCTTCATTGAGATAGGGGCAACTTCCTCTCCAATATTAGAAATATCATACATCACCTTTCAGAATTCAGTTGGAACCTCCTCTCTGTTTTCGCAGCCTCTATTTTCTTCAGACAATTCCAAAGAATGGTCAGGTGACGTCTGTAATCTTTTTACTCTTTTCTATTCTTTCTTGCTCATGTTCCAATTTTTGTCCTCTTCCTTCCTACCTTCCTTCCTTCCATTATAAATGACACATCATATATGGTTATTCTCTAGATAATATTATATAAATATGAGAAAATATAATGTTCAAATTTAATTAAATTGCTTAATTCACATGTGAATGTGAGAATAATAGAGAAATCTTGTAAACATCACTTTATTTCTCCAAGGAAAGCATTTTGAAAAATTGTAGTGCAATATAGCAACCAGTATTTTGATGTTAAAGCAGTCAAAGCATGCAATAAGGCTTTGACTTACATTTCCATTACATAAAGAGTCACTCATAAATCCTCATGTATCTTTGATAGCTATCACCATCTTCCATTTTAATTCCCTTTAAAAATCACTGGAAGCCATTTACTGATTTATAAAATTTTGTCCTTTTGAGGATGTTATATAAATGAATACAAAATAAAATATGTAGCTTTGGGAATTGTCTTTTTACTCAGTTCAGTGTTCTGTACATTGATTCAAGTTATTTCATGGATTAGGAGTCTGTTTCTTTTTTACTGATGAGTACTATTTCATGGCATGGATATACCATAGTTTGTATAACCATTTTCTTCTCAGGAATATTTGATTTGTTTCCAGTTCTTTGTTATTAGGACTCATGCATAGGTCTTTGTGGAGAACATGTGTTTTCATTTATGTGATAAATGTCCAAAAAATACAACTGCTAAGTTCATGTGGCAGTTCCATGCTTTGATTTTTAAAAAAATAGACAAGTAGTTTTCTAGACTGGCTATACCTGTCAATAATAGTATGTAAATTATTTGTCTGCATTTCATGTCAATAATATTTCTTATTTTAGGACCGGGCGATAGCATAGCGGGTAGGGCATTTGCCTTGCACACAGCCGACTGGGGTTCAATCCCGGCATCCCATATGGTCCCCCGAGCACCACTATGGTAATTCCTGAGCGAAGAGCCAGGAGTAACCCCCTGAGTATCGCCAGGTGTGACCCAAAAGAAAAAAATTCTTATTTTAGCCATTCTAATAGATGTCTTAGTATCAGATATCTCATTTATTAACTGATATTTCTGTGGCTTTAATTTGTGTTTCCCTAATGGTGAACATATTTGAATATTTTTATGTGATTATTTTTTTATTTGTATATTTTCCTGAATAAAATGTCTATTAATAATTTTTACCTATGTTATAACTTTTTTTGTTATTGTATCTTACGAGTTCTTTATATTTTCCAGGTACTAATGTTTTGGTTATGTGATTTTGAAATATTTTCTCTCTGTTCTTGCTTTGATCTTGCTCATAATTTTCTTAACAGGAATTAAACAAAACATACTTTTAGTTTTAGATGAAATCTAACTAATGTTTTACTATTATGGGTTATGTAACTAAACTCAATTGTAAAATCT
>JAJIBD010020628.1:0-21730 GCA_021461705.1 Cryptotis parvus | reverse complement strand
TCTCCTGTCTGTCACCTGCTGACGCAGCTGGGCACCACAGCCACACCTGCAACACCTTGAGGGAAGGGGTAATATATATACTTAGAGGTTATCATGTGTATATTTTTTGCCTGTATTTAATGCTAAGTTCTATGTGGTAATAGCACTTTCGACAATTATTGGCACACTGTTCCCTTCTCTGTCTTACCTAACCTCTGCTCCCACATGTTTGTGGTAGTTTCCACTTTTGACAAGACATCCTGATCCACCTTTTGCCTGAACTTGGATATTGGCATCATAATAGATATATATATAAATATATATACATATGTATATATTATATTTATGTCATGCAAATAAATGCAGTCATTCTATATCTGTCTCTCTCCTTCTAGCTAATTTCACTCAACATGATCCTCTCCATGTCCATCCATTTATAGGCAAATGTCATAACTTCATTTTTCCTAACAGCTGCATAGTATTTCATTGTGTAGATATACCAAAGGAGAAGCCATTATTAACAGTATACTAAGTAAAAAAAATTAATGTTTTAAAAAGTCGATGCTAGGTATATGCACATTTAATGCATAAAAGCACTCATAAGCCATCGGTATTTCTCTTCTGTGTTCAGTTTTTGTCACCCTTATCTTTTACTTAAATAATGACACCCTCCCTTACACCCACCACCTGATTTTCTAGGCGAGGTGAGCATGTGGCACAGTACAAACCGAGCAGAGATAGAGCCTGGCCTTAGTGGACTCTCACAACCCGGGCAGGGAAGTGAGACAGAGACAGAGATGGGAGTTATTTACAGGGCATAGAGGGACAAAAACTCCCGAGAATATTTTCTAAATTATTATACATTTTGAGAGAAATGTATAATAATTATTATACATTTCTTCCTATTATACATTTTCAGTAATTTTTTAAAATCTTATTTTTTTGTTTATATTGGGGCCATACCTGGTGGTGCTCAGGCTTACTCCTAGCTCTGTGCTCATGGATCACTCTGGACAGGGCTCAGGCAACCATATGGGATTTTGGAGATTGAACTCAGATTGATCACATGCAAAGCAAGTGCCCTACCTGCTGTTCTATCAATTTGGCCCGAATTTCTTGCTTTGACCTCAAAAACATTAGATTAAAAATTGCCCAAGATGATAGGAATAAAAGTCTGCTGAATTGCCAAGTTTATTTAAACACAGCCAGCATCTAATTCCGTTTGTTGGCTCCACTAACTAGTGTTCTGACACATGAAAGGTCCTATCACTCATGAGATATTGGTTAAATAAGTGATTGAAAAGTGATATCATTAACACACTTTAACCATGAAAGACCATATTCATATTTTTGTAGCTCTCGTGCTCATTGGGAGATGAGGCATGCTATTTCATTAACATGTGCTTAACCAACCTTATTCCTCTTCCAAGGGAGAGTCCCTAAGAGTGAGTCAGAATGGTTAGTCATGCCCTATGGTCTCAGTCTTTGAAACCAAAGAGCATCTCACATCCTCTGAGTGTCTGCAGGAAATAAATACCAGCCATGTGAACATGGATCCTTTTAGACCACTAATCCGGCTATGATAAGTGACCGGGCATTTGTTCAAGTGGGGTGTTTGCACTGCCATGGAAACAGACAAAGTTGGTGTTTTGCAGTGTGCTAAATCCAGAGTCCTAATCAGAATAAAGTATGCTCAGGCTAGAAACCCAGCTTCCTGCACTAAGCCCTGCCTCAGCGTCCTCCATACGAGGGACGGAAGTCAGTCACCACAGTCCCCTGTGAATCCACGGTCATGGTGTCCTGTGGCAGAAGAAGCTATGTTTTTCCATACCCATTTGGGCAACAGTGAAATTCCAAGCCAGGTCCTCTGGGCTCAGAATCTGCCATCATTAGGCCACTCCTGTTCAGAAGAGAGTTTCCTAAAGTAGGTGCTAAGTATTTTCGGCAAGAGACCCAGCTGTGAAAATACTGTTAACATTTGCACAGTTGTTTTATATGTGGATCTATTTTTCTAGTACTTGTTTCAGGGCTGTTCTTTAGAGATCTTCTCAGGCCCTCCTTCTCCATCCCTGACTTTTGCTGCCCCTCACGGGCCTATTGAGAAATAACAGTCTCTCTGTCTCTCCTTTCTCTTTTTCTCTCTTGCCTGTTCACAAGTGTTCTGCATCACAGCGCACCCTTGACTAATTAGCATTAATAAGTGGTTCTGGGAGAAGGAGCCCTGGAGGAACAGGCAGGCGGCCTGTCTTTGCCAAATTGGACTTGACCCAACTAGCAAAATTTTCCAGTGTGTTTTCTGATTCTCCTTCCTCCCTGTATTTCTGATTCTCCCGCCTCCCTGTGTTTCTGCTGCCTGAACATGCATTTTTGAACACAGTGTCTTGGATGCCCCCAGAGGTCCAGAGTTTTGTTTAAGGACCTATGTAGACTTCATGCATTTAACAAACTCATCCCTAACTGGCCCCTGGGCACAGGTCCACTGGGAGATAAAGCCTCATTCTGCCTTCAGTGATGGAAAGATGCTTTAAAAGCAGCACAGAGGCATGGACAGAATTATTCTTGGTTTTGGTGTACCAGGTGAAGGGCTAGCTGCAAATTGATAGAATTTCACCAGGCAGAAACTCAAGGACCCCAGGTCAGGCCAGCTGACTGGCACCAAAAGACTACCAGCCGAAAAGCCAAAGTCTTGAAAACCTGTTGCATGATCACAAGCCAAGATTCACATCCTGCTTCTTTCTCTCTCATGCACTGAGTCTCAGTTTTCTCAGAAAAATCTAGCAAGAGCACTTTGGGGGTGAGATATTCACACAACCTGAGGGGATCCATCTGGCCTGGCCGCCAGATGGGTCACATGGTGACCCATGATATGAGCCATTTTGGGAAAAACCTTTCTTTGAGTGTGGGGCAGAGAAATTACAAAAAGCGTTTAGGAGCATTGGAAAAGGGCTGGGATTGTCTAGAGAAGAACAGTTGCTCCTGAGGGGCGGTTAACTCTGAATGCCAAGGATCCTCTGAGGACAGGGGACAGAGTGACAGGGTGTCAGAGCTGCTTGTCAGGCCAGCAGAGAGTGGGTTTGAAGAGAAATGATCAAAGACTCAGAACAGATGACCCAAAGTTGAATAGAAAGCAATGAGGCTTATTTGCAGTACTGCAGGAAAGTTTCTGTTCTCTTTAAAATACCCTTCTCATTACAGCAAGAAACTTTCAGGTAGGACCCATGGATGACTATTCCTTGGGTCTCTGCCATTCACCAAGCAATAGCAAATCTTTAGGTGGGTTCTGTGTGCTTAGCAAGCATGAATGCAAGGTGTCCCAAATGAAGAACTACTCACATATGGTAATTAAAAGCAAGCCCTCAGCTTTCTACATGCCAGGCCTACCAAAACCTGGGCCTTCTAGAACAACCCCCTGCCCCCTGGCAGCAGGTGTCATGTCTCGTTCAGGGTCACACAGATCTGGTGGCCACAGGCAGGAAACTAAGTCTCCAAAAATTTCATAGATACTCAAGCACTGAAGAATATTTTGAGGTGAACAATGAAAATGGTCCTTTCTCTCTACACACACATATAGAGTAATTTGTTAACCTAAAGCATGGGGTACAAGAGTGGGGGGGGGTGTGCAGCTGTTAAAATGGTATGTTTGAAGGCTGTTGATTGACCCAAACTGTTACCCGTGGCATGTATATTAAGTAAACTAAGCAAGATGAGAGTCCTTCATTTTGTTCACTTCACTTTGTATCACTTGTCTTCCCGGTTGATCATCGATTTGCTCGGCGGGAACCAGTATTATCTCCATACGTACGTCTTGTCACATGCTAGTGTAGCCCAAGGGCATCTGCTCACTCCAGGAACATAAAGAACCTCAAACCATTACATCAGGTTATGGGAATGAGGTCTATAATTGTTATTGGTATTTGGCATATCAAATATGCCATGGGTAGCTTGACAGGCTCTGCCATGCAGGTGGGATACTCTTGTAGTCACCTCTAATCTCGAGCATTTATTGATGAACCACGAGGCCGCATGATCAGCTCTTCTGCTGGGTGGAGCTCTGACGAGTGGGGAGTCCAGATGTGGAAAATAGCAGACCTCATGGTGTGCGGGTTCCTTTGGCTTCTTGCAAGACTCTGCTGGGGTGGCGGGCCAGAGCTAGAACCTACCTTCCCTCCCTGGGTGCCTCATGATCAGCTTGGCATGGGAAGAGCTGGTAGCACCTCTACCCCATGTCTGTGAGTCTCTGGATCAGGCATACCTGGGCCGGGCTTGAAAAAGACTGCTGCAGGGTGGGTCTCTGATGAGCTGGGCTTGTGATCAGCTCTTCTGCTGGGTGGAGCTCTGAAGAGTGGGGAATCTGGATGTGGAAAATGAATTTTCCTTTTTCTTAAAAAATAAAAAATTGAAAAAAGAAACTTACATAAGAATAGAAGTTATGTACAAAATAATAAAAGAGCACACATTAAATTTTGAAAAGAGGTTGTCCAGGGGGGAAACGTTATACCTGAGACACTGCAAGCTGACAGAAACACTCGCTATGGGGCTTGTGGATCCTAATCCACTTAGGCTCCCCTGTCCAGATTTAGGTTCCTCTGAGATCTTCACTGAATGTAGATTGTGTGCATGAGCACCACAGTACTCCTGTGTGAACATGTTTATATAAACAGAATTTAATTATTAGAAACAGGGACAAATTATTTTTTTACTTTTATTTTTTATTATATATATATTTATTACAATTACAAAGATATACAATTAAAAAGTTCATATTTGGGTTTTGGTCATACAGTGTTCCAGCACCCATCCCTCCACCAGTGCTTATCTCCCACCACCAATGTCCCCCGGTTCCCTCCCCTCTCCCCCAGCCCTCCTCTGTGGCAGGTTCTTTATTTCTTTCCCTTTCTCTCTCTTTCTCTTTTCCTTCCCTTCAAGACTATGGATTACAGAACATACATTAAAGGGTTGTCATGTGTGTATCTTTTTGCTTCTATTTAATGCTCAGTTCTAGGTTGGTATTAGAACTTTCGACAACTGTTAGCACACTGTTCCATTTTCTGTCTTACCTAGCCTCTGACTCTCACACGTTTGTGATAATTTCCACCTTTGACATGACCTCCTGATACATGTTTCACTTGACCTTGGATATTTGTATCATAATATGTACATATTTATGTCATGCAAATAAATGCAGTCATTCTGTATCTGTCTCTCTCCTTCTGGCTAATTTCGGTCAACATAATCTTCTCCATGTCTCTAGGCAAATTTTATAACTTCATTTTTCCTAACAGCTCAAAATATTCCATTGTGTAGATATACCAAAGCTTCTTTATCTAGTCATCTATTTTCAGGCACTCTGATTGTTTCCAGATTCTGGCTATTGTGAATAATGCTGCCATGAACACAAAAGTAGGGATGGTGCTTCCGCTGCCTATTTTTGGCTTCCCAGAGTAGATTCCCAGGAGTGGTATGGCTGGGTCAAATGGGAGTTTGATTTCTAGCCTTTGGAGGAATGTCCATATTGTTTTCCAGAAAGACTGTACCAGCCGGCATTCCCACCAACAATGGATGAGTGTCCCCTTTTCCCCACATCCATGCCAGCACTTGTTGTTCTTGCTCTTTTGAATATGTGTCAGTTTCTGTGGTGTAAAATGATAATTCATTGTTGTTTTGATTTGGTAATTAGTGATGATGAGCATTTTTTCATGTTTTTTGGCCATTTGAATTTCTTCCTTGCTGAAGTTTCTGTTCATTTCTTCTCCCCATTTTTTGATGGGGGAAACAGGGACATTTTAACAGCAAGCAGTAATCTATCTACTGTTAGAGTTAGCAAACATAAACATCTATGCAATGTGCCCTCCAAAGAAACACCCAACTGCCAACTCTGGACATGACCAACCTCATCTCACTTAGTTCCCAAGGTATAAGCACCACTGTGAGAACCAGAGAAAGATTTTCCTAAAACTTGCAGTTTTAGGAAACCCTTAATGTCGGGAGAGAAATTTGGACCACTCCCAGTGGTGCTCAAGGGTCATGCCCAGTGGTTCTTGGGGACCATATCTTGCTGGTAATTGAACCAGAGTCAACTGCAAGCAAGTCAAGTACTAACCCCTGCACTCTCCCGAGCCACAAGTAATTATTTTTAAGTGGGAAGCAATGTAATCATTCTTCAACACATGAAATTTGGGGGTAGAAACTTTTGAAATGTGTTTGGCCTTTTGCAACACATGGAAGTGCTCAGGGCTTACCCTGGAGATACTAGGGGGACCATATGTGGTGCTGGGAATTGAACCAAGTGCTAGATAAATGCCCACTGTCCTAAGTCAACAGCCCTGAAGCATTTGAAAAGTTAATTGAAACCATCAAAGAGGATTGGATTGGGCAAATGGAATGTCATTTCTTTCTTCCTAGCTTTCTGATTTGTCAGTGGGAAAAGGAATGACTAAGGAAGTAACCTAGGCAAAGCTGTTTGTGCAATACTGCACTCTGCTTGGAGTCCAGAATCAGGTCACCTTAGCCATGTGCTCCTTATACCCCAGCATGCTGGGGCTTGGTGGACAGCATTCTTATGCATATTAGCTGGGATGCAGCAAAAGCTACAGCACAGTCTTGAGAACTCGTGGAACTATGGTGGTTCAATGTCTGCACTAATGAGCAACAATGATCCAGAAAACTCGATGTCTTGCTCTAGGAGATCTCTTGTCTAAGTCTAAAACTTCAGTGTCTGGGTCTCTATCTGTAGACCTTCATCCCATCAAGTTCTGAATTGGCTCTCTGTGGCAAAGAAATACAATTATTCTCTGCTAAATGCAACTTCTGGAAATTCAGTCAACCTTTAAGTGACCTTTTAGCTTCATATCAGATACTGGGGCTTCCCAGCTGTGCTCAGAAGTCCTGGAAACCCTTCAGGCAATTCCAAGCCAATGTTGTCAGTAGTTCAATGCAGGAACCAGAGGCCATAGTCCTGCTGGTCAGATCTTGGGGTGCTGATAAATACAATGGACACCCTAGCAGTGCCTGGGGGTATCCAGGTTTGTTTTGGTGAACCTCGGAGTACTGTGTGATACTAAGGATAGAACCTGGGTGGGCTTCATGCAAGGCATGAAGTAACCACTGCACTAGCTCCCTAGTTCTGGGGGACTTAAAAAAATTAAAGATATTTTTATTTAATATTTTCTTCCATAAGTATATGTTTGCTAACTTAGTGTGCATCTTGATTGCAAGGATCCTGTCTGGATTGTATTGGTACTCTCAAAGAGAGAAGGTATGCTAACTGGCAGAGAGTGAGTGAACTGGGTAAACTATAAAGTAAACTTTGGTTTATAGTGTTAGCCTATAAACAAAAGAGAAAAAAAGCAGAGCATGCTAAGAAAATCATCAAACTAGGATTCAGTTAAACTTGGAATCAGAGTTTTCACTTTGGAACTCTATAAGAATCAACCCTAAGTGTTGTCACTAAGTCAAGTAAGGGAAACCACCAAGTTCCAGCTCAGCATAATCTGCTCGTGTGTCTTGAGTCCCATTCCCAGGACAGCTCAGCATCTGGGTTATGTTGCCTATTTATGTGTTTCCCTCAGCAGCTGTTCGTACATTCACAGCATGTGACATGGAACTGCTCAAGTGGAGGGTTACCTGTTTGGTTTTTCCACTTGGGAAAAAAGGACTTGTGAAGTTTGTTTGTTTATTTGTTTGTTTTAAATACTCTGAGTCCTTAAAATTCTCATCCATCCCAAGCTTCAAACAGGAATTTCAATTTTAAAGTATTTATAGTATTTCTCTGTCTAAAGCCTTGAGCTGAAAGGTAAACAGCAAATTTAACACTAAGGCTAGTATGTCAGTGAAGTCGATTGTAAACTGCTGTATGCAATCAAAACTCTGGACATCTGGTTCGTAACTTCCACGGAGAGTCTAGTAAGAAAAAGTGTTCTACCTGTTTTCTACACATCTGTTCTCTTCAGAACTCCAAGTACAGTATCAGTTTGAACATACTGAATCCAAAGAAAGTTCATGTGGTTCAATTTAATTTAAGTAAGCAACACATTTTCCTTTTTTAAAACTGTTAATATAAATATTGTAGCACTGTCATATTAGTGATGAATGACTCTAGAATACATAAATTGTTCAGCTTATAAAAATCTTCCTGGTAACAGTTCCAGATAAGGAAGGAAAGACAAAGATTTGAAACTGAACTTCCCATCTGACCCGAGTTTTCACACTACTCAGCTATGGAGAATCAAGTTATAACATTGGAAAATTAAAAGTAAGAACTACTAAAACTCAGAAGACGATGGATGACCAGAGGTTAGGTCAGCAACCCCTTTTATTCTGACCATGAAAAAAAAAAACACTATCTGGTCCCTGGAAGTCAGTCTTCATGAAAAGAATTCCAGTTTCACAGAATGAAACCTGGGCAAAAAATATGAACAAAAATTCAAGAGAACAATCCCATTTTAAATAGCATGAACAATCCTATTTTAAGTAGGTGGAGAGTACTGGGTACCTTGATGATGTCAAGGTGTGTCTTTATTACTCATCTATTCTATGGACTCAGATGTTCTAATTTTCAGAAGTTCTCAATTTCTCTAGGGTTATACCTTACGGTAGATAGGAACCAAAAGCTACCCTACACTCTTGTGACCTTCCAGTTCAGACAGATCACAGGCAAATCTAAAACCCTCAATCATAGAATTTAGTTTAAAGGGAGCTGGGATTGGCAGTACCATCTGAGCAAAGTCAAGTTCATTCATAAGTGAAATACCTTTCTCCAAGTGTTCAAAGGGGAAGGGGAGCAGTCATTAAAGTAAGGGGGACACTACAACATATTCCACTATCTGTTCTGGTGCTTTTTCTGGCAGGATGACCTATTTATACTGGCTTAAAAAATGAAAGGCCTTTATTGGCACTTATAAATGGGGGTCTCAAGGGAGGTCTGACCTAGTACTTCACTTCTGTCATGGAGGGCTTTTTTTCCTTCACATTTTTAGTCCCATGGAACCATCATCATCCTAAAATAAAGGCTAATTTTATTTGTGTCTGCGAGGGCCTACTCCAGCAAACTGGGATTCCTGTCTCCTTATGCACCTATTGGAGTAGAGTTCCCATTTATCAACCATTTCACTGAAGTTCCTGGGCTTGAATCTCACCTTGAATCTCATGCCCACTCTTGGACTAAACACAGTGCTCCTAGGTCACTTAGGGTTCATGTCTCTGGAAAAGGATGAGGTGCATACAAAATGACCTTGTGCATTGGAAAGAAAATAGGATGAGTTCCAGTTAGCAGGAACTATATCCACAGCACATGAAGTTGATTCATCTTAAACGTCAGTTCCTTCACAAAAGAACTGCCCTCAATATATTCACCATCACTTCAGGTTATACAGATTATGAAGATGCATTTGTTTATTTTGGGAGTTTTGGGCCTCACTCTCCTAAGTTGGGGCTTACTTCTAGCTTTGTGCTGAATGGTCACTCCTGGTAGTGCTCAGGGAACCGTTAGTGATGCTGGGATCAACTTAGGTCAGCCATATGCAAGGGAAGTATATTACCCACCATAACATCTGTCAGGTCCTAGATAATGGGATATTTTTAAAGATACAACTTATGTGTCCTATTGTATCACTCTAAGTTCTGTCCTGCCAAAAATCTGGGACAATGTCATTAGCAGGAGGAAGATGTCGCCACTGGTTTGCTGAGAGGTTAAGAGAACTTGTACGTCCTCTTGGCAAATGCTTTGGCAGAAGCTGAGAGAGCTCTCAGATAGAAGCATGCTGTTTTCATTTGTGCATAGATTTGTATAACATCTATTGCAATGAAAATGCTAATATATAATAATCAATAAGTGCACCGTATTACATAAACCTTGGCCAAATAGCTATGTCCTCAACCATGACAAGAGCTTTGGAATTGACTGAAATAAGCCTTATATTTCTGGAAGACAAAGCTGAAAAAACAAATTGTAAAATTGCAGAGAATGACTTCAAACTAGATTTCTTGAACACCTAAATTCGAGCATCATACCTCTTTTGGCAGTCAAACACATGTCCTCTTCTTCCCATGTTAGTCTAAAAAGATCATAAGGGATTGGGGAAATAGTCCAGTGTGGGACATACTTCTATGTACCTGATCCCACTTTGATCCTCAGTATTGCAAGTTGCCCCCACCCCAACTACCAGCTATGTGTCTGTTTGTCCAGCTTCCATAGTTTTCTCTTTCATAGAATACTGTGCTTGATGAAACTTGAAGACAAACTTCCTCCAAATGGAAATATAATATTTACCTTTATGCTCCTCAAAATGTTCTACAATAATAAAGGTTTAATACTTTCTCGAGTTCCCCTAATTATCAAAGGAAACCAATCACTGGTATTTTTGTGATTGGTGTTTTGTGATCCTTCACAGGATCTGAAGGCTTTACAAGGTAAATTCTAAATGTTTTCAGGATTCAATCTTCCTACTGAGCTTTGTAGAAATTATTTTCTTTCAAGCTATGATTTTCAAACATACATAAATAGTCAAAGATGTCTGTTTCCTATAGCCAATGTGCTAAGTTTCTTATGATCCCCTGTACCCCAATAAACATAGCAAAGCTCCCTCCTCCATGGAATATCCTCCTGAAGATAGTCTCTTTCTCTGACTTACCATGGGAACTGAGTCTTGGAAGGAGCCCTAAGCTGTTTGACTTGACTATTTAGTCCTGATGGCCTCAGTATTACTTGGTAGAGTAACACTGCATGTGACTCTTCATGAGTGAGGCAGGCTAGGAAACCTTGTCTCATCCAGTACAAAAAAGAAGACAGCACACTGAAGAGGTGGTGGGGAATGTCTATCTTTCAGTCAGCTACACAGAAGGAGAACAGAGTTACTGATCCAGCTCAAGGACAGTCATCTCTCAAACAAAAAACTTCTGGGCATAATGTCTGCACTGAAGCATACACCCTCACCCTTGACCAGTTTATGTCAAAGAGTGGGTCCAGATAGTTCCAAGGCTTATTCAGGAACACATAGATTATATCAACCCTTCTTAACTGTTTCTTTAATTAAAAGCATACATCAATATTTAATAATAACAGAAAATGTTCAATTCTTTCTACCCAAATGACATCATTCTCATCTTCCTTATATAAAATTTAAAGTGCTAAGATGCAAATAATAAGGATGATGATGTAGTTGCAGCTCATCACTTAAGGATAAGCACTGTAGACCTGATTATTTTACATATTAATTTTGATCACAATAAGATCATCATTGGTCCATAATTCTAAATCCCATCATTCATAGAGAATCATTGTATATTGTTTGTCTTGTCTAGTTCCTTTAGTTTTACATATGTGTGGGACTTACATGATCCCAACACCAGCTTAAACCTTGCCTTGCCACAGAGCTCCTGCTCAGAATGATACCTACCTTGATGAGTGACTTGGTAACATCTAGTTCTAAGACCAACAGTATAAACAATCATTTCCTTCTGATTGTTTCATAGTTTCAAATCATTCCTTTTAATTTTATAGATATTTAATGAATTTAAACATTCATTGTTTACCAAGACTATGTAACTGAAAATAAACTTAGGAGAGCAAGATTAATAGCATCAAAGATTAGGATGGAAAAATGCCTGGGTAATTTTATCGTTCAGTGAACGCCTTCATGGGGAAGGCACGTGAAAAGTGCCAAAATGATATGCAGGCAGCCCACACAGAGAATATGGGCGTCCATGCCAAAATCCAAGGCAGTCAATGGGGACACAATGGAGATGGAAAATTACTGGCTTGCAGAGCTCTTTCTCACTAAATAATAAAAGTACAAGGCACCAACCCAAATAGACTTCCACGGTCTTATAAGGAGACTAGACTGTTAGTTTGCACTGCTAAGACAAATTGATAGAAAAGGGAAGAAAATGGATACTTGACTTGTTCCCATTAATGCGAGCATCTGAGCATTCTGAGCCACTCTATCAAAGAGACTCAGTTTCATTTAGGTCTTCCTGCACAAACCCAATATGAAGTCAGAGGGCAGAGACAAGACCAGATTCCCTGAGCTCTGCAGGGGGAAATAATGAGGGGCCAGACCTCTGAAGATTGGTGTGAGAGGACAGAGATAAAAAATCAACTAGATGTTAGGCCTATGCTTACATTAGCACTAAGCCAACAGATAAGCAAATGCCAAAAAAAAAAAAAAAGAAGAAGAAGAAGCAGAAAGAAACAACTCCCAGGGAAGTGTTATGGTTGTAGAGAGCAGAGAGTAGTCTCTTATGTCCAAAAAGTGAGGGTGCCTTATCTGGACTTGGGTCACAGAGGGTTGATTGGATTTGAATCTGTGTCAAAGAGGCCAAGGGAATTATATGAGAATGAGAAACAAAAGAGTGAACCACGGGTGGCCTGTGCTGAAAGCAGCTACAGTTGATCTCAGTCAACAGAACCATAATCACTACCCTTTCTAGCATGTTTCACTGTGCGGTAACTACTGGGTAGAAGACTTGGAATATCATCTAGTTTGAATGCAACAGCACTGTGGTAGATCACGTCACACTCTTTTTACAAATGGAGACAATAGAAACCCATAGATTTTCAACTAGAAAGCCGGTTTGTTGGGAGCTGAGTGTGCTCCTAAATGAATAATTTGGCAATTGTGTACAGGACAGGGTATTAGAGAGGACTAATGGAAATGGAGACCCTCATTGTTAAGGCCATGGCTGCCAAAGATGAGCAATGAGATGTGGTATTATGGAACTGTGTGGGGAGGGAGATGGGAGGAGGAATCCCAGTGCAGAAACGAGGTCCTGTTAAGATTTCTACCTAGGAGAATAGTGATGAAGATGGTGGTACCATTAGCAGAGAGAACTGGAACATACAGGAGGAGATTGCTCAGGACACACTAGGTTTGGAGAAGAATCCATGGTCATTGATGATAGGAAGTGGAAGAGGAGGCTTAACTTTGAGAGCAAAGGGGCTATGAGTTGATAATAGGCCACTACCAAAATAAAAACTGCTTTGCAGACACAAGAGAATAACATGATCAAAGTATAAGGTTTTAGGGTTAATTCATATTTGTCATTTAGGCTTACAGCTAAAATTTTTGGGTGGGTAGTATTTAAGAATAGCTGTTTAAGATATTCATTTTATTTTGGTGAAAACTTTGATTTAGAGTAATGATGTTTGTTCACGTGGATATGTGTGCGCGTGTTTCTCTGTGTGTGTGCTTCTCTCTCTCTCTCTCTCTTGTGTTTCTCTGATAGGGGATAGAACAGAAGTTTTCTAATATGTGCTTAAAACTGGTGGCATCTCCTTTCACTGTCCCCTCAACCTCAGTCCCCTAACCCGCAGCCAAATCCTGAAAGTAAATGACTTCCTTTCAAATCCAAAACATAGATCATAGTTGTACTTACTTTCTGGGGCATCTGCCTTTTGTCAAATTAACAGCTTCAGAAAGAAGCACATGTTTTCAGCTGACCTGCATATAGACCTAACATTTCTTCCCCAAACTGTTCTCAGACCTTTAGTCAAGGAGAGTGGGGACAGATTTCCAGAATCTGCTGTGTGTGGCCTAGATCCTGTTGTATGGTCACAAGCAGTTAATTGCTTTACCTTGCAGTTCCCGCCCCCGCACCATTTTGGCTAATGAATCCTAACACCAAGTTTTCCCTACTCCTAATGAGTGCTAATAAAGTGCATTTAACTCCAGGAACAAAATCCCTCAGCATTCTTTCATTGTATCTGCTTAATAAGAACCTTGTTTCATATCAAATTACAGTCTGCCCGGCCAAAGCATTATGCCCAGAGAAGCGTGGCTGAGAGAAGGGAATATCAAATGCTGTAATTTGGACATTCCTCCTTAATCTGCCTGCAGTCTTATGCGATTGCTTAATTCATTTAGCCGAGCTAGTCTGATCCTTCTGCCAACTGTTTTGTAAAATTTACCGCAATGCTAGGCAACGGGTCCCACCACACAAGCCAGAAATATAGTCTTGCTTTTCCTGGGACCAAGCTATTTACAGTTGTTTGGGGAGAGGCAACAGGCAATGAAGCAGATACTGTTACAAAAAGGACTATGTTCTGGATGATCTTCACTGTATGAAAGAGTTGAGCAAGGCCCATTTTTATTAGGTACATTTCCCTCTTCATTGTTTAAAGCTTTACTTCCAAGACAATTCATCTTTCTTTCAGATTTATCTGCAACGAGAAAGTAATGTCTAGTCTTCTACTTATCTGAGCAAGGAACTTCTCTGCCTTTTCTTGAGCCCACCCCAGGCTCTCCTGTAACTATCAGCAATGGATATTCCACAAAAAATTTTCCTTTGAAAGGAAACAATCATTGTGCGATTGGAACCGTCCTTTTTTTTGGCTAATCATGTGAGGTTCCCTTTCTGGACTTTTAAAACACAGCTATGGTTGTCTTACCTGTAAATTAGGGATAAGAACCTTCACTTTTAAACCATTGATTGTAGAGCCAGGAGGAACCTCTGAGCATCGCTGGCGTGGTCTCCCAAGTAAAAAACAAACAAGGTCATTTCATGTCTTTATAAGACGATGGATCTTTCCCAAAGAGTATAAAAAGATAGAAGGAGGGACCAGGGAGATTGTGAAGTGGTTGGAGCAGTGTTTGGTAGGGACAGGATTCTATTCACTTTCAGTGGTCACTTGCTGAGTGTATTTGGATTTGCACATGGATTAATGGAAGAAAGATATTTGGGAGGGAAGAGAGAAGTTCTTTTTGTTCTTTTGGTTTACCAAAACAAGGACTCACGATGAAATGCTACTGGGGTCCTGGACTGTTGGGAGACCAACCTGGGCCAATCCAGCAGTGCTTTGGGTTCCTCCATAGTTGTACTGTGCTCAAGAAGCCATGTGGTTCCAGGAATCAAGCCTGGGTTAGCCCCATGAAAAATATGTGCTCCAACCATTGCACAATCTACCTTGCCCCTCTTATATTTTTATACTCTCTGGGAATATAAATATATGAATATATATATATTTTATTTGTACTTGGGTAGGGATTTGGGCTCCTCCACCCATTCCTCCACCTCCATGCCAGCTACCCTGGAAGAGAGACACGCCAGACCCACAGCTCTGTCGAGCAGCCAGCATGAACAGTCTTAGTACTAGATGTTAGGATCAGGTCCTTCCCAGATCTTTCACATTTATACACTCTATGCAGTTCTAGGCAGGTTCTACCTGAAACCCGTCATTCCTGGGAGCCTAGCAAGAAGTCAGAGCAATCCCCACATCATAAGATCAGTCATTCTCAACATCCAGACTCCACAGCTCCTCAGAGCTCCACCAAGAGAAAACCTGATCTTTTCCCTTTGAGTTTCATCATAAATGCTCTAGATGAGAGCTTTCTAACTGACAGTATACTACCTATATCGCAGAGCCTGGCAAGCTACCCATGTTTTATTTGATATACCAAAAACCAGTAACAATTAAGGACCTCATTCCCATGTCCTGGAAGAATGGTTTGAGGCTCTTCCCTGTCCTGAGTGGCTGCCCAGTCTCCTTACCCATCACTTCTGTCCATAGCTGCTCTCTGCAACACAATACCTCAAAGATTGACTTTCTATTAGATAAGCCAAATAGTGTGCCCAAAATGCAACAGTGGTTGTGACTTTACTCAGAGAGATGAGTTCCCCACGCTGGTCTGTCCTGTGGCATCTAGCTTTGGTTAGCTCTTTGCCCACAGAGCTGCTTTTTCTTCTCTCCACCCCATATAACCTCGATTTTGAATCATCAGCCCTCTGTACCAAAGGGTGCCTGTGACCAGGAAAATCCTCACCTCCAATCTCCATGTCTCTCATGTGCTTGTTTCTCATTTATAGCATTTGTATCTCACCTTAAAACATTTAGTATTTTTTATTCTTATTCTTTCTGATCAGAAAAGTTATATAAGAGAACATTTTTTTTCTTCCCATGAGGAGGGAGGGAATGAGGGGAATGAGGAGGGAACTTAGGTAGATTTTGGTTGTGTTTCAGGAACTAACTTTTTACTGGAGCTAACAAATAAATATTTTTTTATTTATTAAAATAGTATTAATTCATTCCCTGTATTTGTTCACCCTTTGCGTGGGATCTTATTCTAAGCTTTGGAGATAGTTGTGTGCTTTTGGGCAAATAGTACCTTTATCCCAGTGCTCCTATGTTCTCCTTACGTGGCAAAAGAGCCAGCATAGCTGGCCTGAAGTAGGGCCTGGAAATCCAGAAGGCAAAGCAGACATGATTATTAAGTAATAAATTACATAGAGAAGATGACTAAGATCGTAAAGAAAAGGCAGAGAAAGATTTCACCTTTCTCTAACTCCTACTCCAAATCTTATCTTAATTTTCTAAATGAAAATGAGTTGAAATTCTCTTCCTATCTGTCCCATATGTTTTACTACAATATTTTTTTTCACGAAGCACAGGAAATAGGTCTGCTGAAAAGGGAGGAGTCATCTTCCCTGATGGTCAGCAGCTGGAGTAAAATGCCTAACAGGTGGCAACATCTGTTTTAGGTGAAGCACAAAACCCAGGGTATTTCCTCTGGGGAAAACAGTCCTCTGTAGAAAATAAGTATAGGAAACAGGATTGGTTTTCTTATGGAATAAATGTACTGGTGCCCACTCGAGCAAATCGATAAACAATGGGAAGACAGTGATACAGTGATACAGTGATAAATGTACACGTTAAAAAAAGTAATTTTTTTTTACTTTTTGGGCCACACTATTGGCCAATAGTGGTAATAGTGGTAACTATTGGCCAATAGTGGTAACTATTGGCTCTATACTCAAGAATCAATCAAGAATCATTCCTGGAAGTGCTCAGGGAACAACATGGAATGGCATGAATTCAACCCAGGTTGGCTATGTGCAAGGCAATTGCCCAACTCACTATATTATCTCTCTAGTCCATAAATGTGCATATTTTAATGATCATGGATTTATTTATTTCTACCCTGAGTCCAGTTATTTTTATGTCATTCTTTCTTTCAAATGACAGCACTGTACATGTTGAGATAAAGATGAGTTTGAGTGAGGAAGGGAGGGCACGTTGCACTTGAGCCTCGAGCTGTCATTCCTTCTTCTATTTCCACACTCATGCCCCCATATTTTGGAGGCAGATACTTTGATAAAATCTAAATAAATAAAGTAGGAAATTGCTGATGCCCCTTTGAGAGTGAGATTAGATCATAAATGATCAGTTGGCTCCTAAAAAACAGAGATACCCTATTTTGGCAAGTATGAGTAGGTGTCAGTGTTATAAGTAGGAGAATGTGATTAACGAGGCCGTAGTTACCTCTAATATATTCTTTTGGGGACTATGGGTTTAAGACAAGTCATGGCTTTTCTCTCAGGCATTACCTCCAGAACTGGGATCTACTGCATCAAAGGCAAGTGTCTCTGGTAATCAAGCTGGAAACTACTGAATGAAAGGCAAGTGTCTCTTGTGATCAAACTGGGATCTACTGCATGAAAATCAAGTGTCTCTAGCTTCACAACCTGAATCAATCTTTCTCTTAATGAGCATTGTTGAGGGAAACTTGAGTAGGGCTATTTTGATATATCGGTAGCTAGTATTCCTGCCTCTCTTTAAGGATAGAACTGAACATAGATTTCCTTGATAATCCATGTCTTTTTCTAAAGCATTTACTTCTCATTCTCCCCAGACTCCACCCAAACACAAAATCCATTTTCTATACTTTTATAAGTGGGTAGCTGAGTATTTCTGGCCATAAACTGGTGGCAAAGACCTTGAACTAGTCACTACAACACCACCAAGTTGACAATCTTGAACTGTACTTATCCAAGTATATTTTGTAATTTTAATTGACTGTTAAAGAAGTTCCAAAATCCTAACCTGTGTGAATTACTGTAGCATATTCACTCAATGTAGAAAGGACTTGATAAATTAACTCTACCTACCTATGACTTGGGTCTTTTAAAAATACTTTTGTTGTTCTGATAAAATGAATCTGTCAAATTAGTATAAGTAAATTATTTCTAACAAGAAAACAACAGCATTTCTAATATGGCATCAGAATTTGAGGTAGTTTCTAAGCTTTTTAAGAGCTAAAGGGGCTGGATTGAACTTTAATATAAGTTTCTCTGTTTTCATCTCCATGGCCTCCCTAAAACTTTTTTTTGCCATTTATAAAACTGGGATTATAGGAACAGCTTTGTGGGGATGGGGGTTGAGAATTAAATGAGAACCATGCAAAACGTTTTCCTATAAATGTATCACTTGTATCACTTGTCTTCCTGTTGTTCATCGATTTGCTCAAGCAGGCACCAGTAACATCTCCAGTTGTCCCTGTCGTGTGCTAGTGTAGCCCAAGGGCCTCTGCTCCCTCTCAGGAACTTGAAGAGCCTCAAACCATTTGTTCAGGTCATGGGATTGAGGTCTATTATAGTTACTGTTTTTGGCATATCAAATATAACATAGGTAGCTTGCCAATCTCTGCCATGCGGGCACTCTTAGTAAGCTCTAAATGTAAGCTGTATCAATTATATTGCAAATATTATAATTTCCTATTGAGCAATGATTCTTGAATCATTCAACACATTTCAGTTTCAGATGTATATTTTATTGTAGTCTAGGTAACATGGCTATAAGAAACATGGCTATAATAGTATTAATGTTTATTTTTTGAACATTGAGGCTGAGCCTTTAAAATGCTAGCACCCCTGAAGTTACCAAGATTTCATATTGCTCTCTGATTTTATAAGACTGTGCAGAGAGGTTAATTTGGACTGTGAAGTGAAAAATTTGTTCATTTATGCATTCATTCAACAACTCTCTTGTTCTCCTCCTATGTTCCAGCTGTTATTTTAGTCTACATTTAAAAAAAATTAACAGGCCTAGGGATGGAGAGAGATAGTACTGCAGGTAGGGCATTTTAAATTTTCATGCAGTTGACCTGTGTTTGATCACGGTATGGTCCCCTGATCCCCACCAGGATTGATCAAAGTGAAGACTGTAGAAAAAAGCCATGAGTACTATAAGGTATGGCTCCCAAACAAAACAAGTTAACAGGCTATACCTAGCAGGAAGTTAACTAACAAAAGACTAGTAAGATTATTAGAGAGCATCAAATGGTATAAAGAAACCATAACAGAAAAATCATGGTGTCAGAATTTAGGGTGCAGTACATTCTGTGTGACCCAAAAAGTAAACAAATACAAAGGAGATAAAGAAGAAAATGAAGGAGAAGGAGAAGAAGAAATAAGAAGGAGGAGGAGGAAGAGAGGAGGAGGAGGAGAAGGAAAATGAGGAGGAGGAGGAAGAGGAGAAAGAGGAGGAGGAAAAAAGGAAAGAGGGAAGAGGAGGTAGAGGAGGAGGAAGAGGAGGAAGTGGTTGAAGAGGAGGAGGAGAGTGTAGGAAGAGGAGCAGGTGGAGCGGAGGAGGAAGATTAGGAGGAATAGGAGGAGGAAGAGAGTGAAGAGGAGGGGGGTAAAGAGAAGGTGTGGAGGAAGAGGAAGAGGAGATAGAAGAGGAGAGGAAGAGAAGGAAGAGAAGGAGGCGAAGGAGGAGGTGGAGGAAGAGGAGGAGGAGAAAAGGAGGAGGAGAGAGAAGGAGAAGGAGGAGGAAGAAGAGAAGAGAAGTGAGTAAAATGATGGAAGTAAGGGAAGAAAAGAGAAAAGAAGAAAGAAAGAAAGAAAAAGAAAGAAAGAAAGAAAGAAAAGAAAGAAAAGAAAAGAAAAAGAAAGAAAGAAAGAAAGAAAAGAAAGAAAAGAAAGAAAGAAAGAAAGAAAGAAAAGAAAGAAAGAAAAGAAAGAAAGAAAGAAAGAAAGAAAGAAAGAAAGAAAGAGAAAGAAGAAAGAAAGAAAGAAGAAAGAAAGGAAAGAAAGAAAGAAAGAAAGAAAGGAAAGAAAGAAAGAAAGAAAGAAAGAAAGAAAGAAAAGAAAAAGAAAGAAAGAAAGAAAGAAAGAAAGAAAGAAAGAAAGAAAGAAAGAGAAAGGAAAAGGAAGAGGAAAGGGAAGGAAGGAGGAAAAGGAAAGGAAGAAGAAGGGAGGGAGGGAGGGAGAGGGAAGAAAGGAAGGAAGGAAGGAAGAAGGAGGTGAGGTAAAGGTAGAGGGAGTGGGGTCAAGAATTGGTCTGAACTGAGCATTGAATATGGCAGAAAGATACGCATGATGGTCTCTGAATGTATATATTGCAACCCACAATGTATAGGAGAGGGAAGAGAGAAAGAGAGAGAGGGAGAGAGACAGAAAGAGCAAAGAGATAAAGAACCTTCCTTAGAGGCAGGCTATGGGAGGGGGGAGGGAATCGGGACATTGGTGGTGGGAAATGGGCACTGGTGGAGGGATGATTCTGGAACAATGTATGACCCAAACATGAACATCTTTGTAATTGTATGCCTCACAGTGGTATAATAAAATATTAAAATAATAATAATAAAAAAATAAGACACTAGAAAAAAAGAAGTGGTCTGAGTGAATAAAATCATGCTAACCTATAAAGCGTTAAGACACTCAGTACACTAGGCCTGTCCACTTCCTGTCCTTCATGCCAGACTCCTGGGTGCCCCTGGAGGCATTACAGAGAATAGGAATCATGGACTAGCACCTTTCTTGAAGAATCATTTCCTCAGCTTCCGCACCTGAGAACATAGGTTTGGATCCCTCTCACCTATTCAGTAACCATTAGCTAAATAGCATGGCTCAAGCACTCAAATTGCTTTAAAAAAGAAAAGAAAGAAGGAAAGCTTATAAACAACAGGACCTTACCATTTCTTTCAAGTATATTTAATCAATACTCAGTTTAGCAGTGATGTGACCTTGAGTTAATCTCCTTTAGCCTTTGGGTGCCTAGGCTCTCTCGGCAATGAAAAGCAAAGGATGGCACTGCCTCCTGGGTGGCTGTGGAGATCTGATAGAAGAAGAGGGCAAGAAATCCTTTAGACAAGACCCCCTTGGACTAGCCTTATTTGTGGTTTCCAAGGGAAAGATGGGTTGGTGACTGGGAGCAGGAGAAAGCTCTGAACAGGAAGGAAACTCCCCACTTCTCGCCCATTCCTCCTTGTCTTAGAGGCAGAAATGTGAGGGCTGAGAGAACAGACGTTAATAACACCATCATTATTTATTGTTTTCACCCATGTGGCAATAAATCAATGCCAGGTTTGTCATTTTCATTAGCCTCCTCCAGTTGGTGAAGTCAAGACTGCAAAGGGTTGATAGGAGGCTGAAAAAATAACTCAAGAACAAGTTTCTGGAAGAAGTCTGAATTCAGAGAGCTGAACCCTTCAGGTGGGCCAGCTGCATGAAGAGCTCTGTGCTTCTGAGGGCTATTAGGAGGGAAGGAGGGACAAACTGAGGAAATCTGCTCTCCCTCTTGCCCTCCTTCAGTCCTATAGCAAACTGAGGGAGAGTAGAATGGGAGGAAAGGGAGAGAGAGGGAAGAATATAATTGACGGTATTTCTCTGTAATCTGAAGAGAGGATGCAGAAAGATAATACTGGAATGAGCTAAGGTTTTGCCTTCAAGAGTGAGAAAGGGATAAACCAAACATAGTTAGAAATGGGCACGCTGGACAAGACCTGAGCACTGAAGATAGGTAAAAGGGATATACAAGATAACCTCCCAGTATCTGTATTGCAAATCACAATGCCCATAAAGAGAGAGAGGGAGAGAGAGAGCCTGCCATAGGCAAAGGGCTGGGGCAGGAGGGTAACTTGGGGACATATTGGTGGTGGGAAATGTACACTGGTGAAGGGATGGGTAATAGAATATTGTGTGACTGAAACCCAATCATGAACAACTTTGTATCTGTGTATCTCCTGTGATTCAATTAAAA
>JAJIBD010020627.1:0-11350 GCA_021461705.1 Cryptotis parvus | reverse complement strand
CCCTGAGCACCACAGTGTAGAGCTCCCATTTTCTTTCCCCCAAAATAAGGCATGATCATCTAAGTCAGGAAAATAATTAGGAAGTGAAGAGTTCACACAATGCCCTTTAGAACACAACTATGATTCACATAGGTCAATTGTTAATATCAGTTCTGTTTAAAAATGGCTCACAATGGCTGGAGCAATAGTATAGCAGCTAGGTACTTGTCTTGCATATGGCTGATTCAGGTTTTATCCCTGAATTCCATATGATTCCCTGAGCCCCACCAGGGGAGATCCCCTCAGCAAAGAGCCAGGAATAAGTCCTGAGCACAGTCAGGTGTGGCCCCCAAAGCAAGCAAATGAAGTAAAACCAAGTAAAATTGACTCACAAGTCTTCACAGTTTGGCAACTGGCTCTCGGGAGAATGTGTGTGACCAATTTAGCATGCCACTAAGGAGTGGCACATAATATAGAGTCTCCACTCATGTCTGTGGCAAAGGAGAGATCTGTGGGACAGATGCTAAGTGGAAAAGCCAAGCCTCTGCGCTCTGCTGGGCAGAACACTGATTAAACTGTGTGGTACAGGTGACTGCAGCTTTGCAGGAACTGCAGCCAGCTCAGAACACTGTCAACTCCTGGAAACCATCCCAGATGGCGCATCTGCTCTAGCAGCTTCCTCTGGAATGAGGACACTTTTGTGGAAGCCTTTACTTTTTTGTGGATCACAAAGGAGTCATGCTAGATTATGCTTGTTGCATAACTGAATACAATGAGGGTTTATTTGGGGATTTATGTAGACTTCATCAACACTCTGATAATTCAAATGTATAATGATGGGGAATCAAAGAGTATTTCCTATCATTGTCTTCCCTCCATTTTTCCTTGTCTTCCTCTTTGATGTTAATGTAGGAAGCTGAGTCACTGTTCAAGAGAGGATGTGACAAAATTTGTTGAATCTATCCTTCAAGAAAACTGCCATCCTTTAACTATAGTTGTAGGTTTTGTGGCAGAAATTTTCTTCTTTCTTCCCTGTTTTTCCTCTCCCTCATCCTCATGCCAAGACATTAGTAGATATCCAGTACTTTGTCTTTGAATGAATGAGTAAATAATCAAAAATTTCACATCTGTCAATCAAAGGAGCTTTGGGAATTTTTTTTCAATAAAAAAGAGTTATCTAATCCTTGATGAATGAAGGATCCCATATCACTATGCTAGACTTACTTTTCATAACATGCCCTTTATTTGGTCAGATCCATTATTTTCATTAATTATCATGTGCCAAACAGCTTGTTAGATACACAAAACAATATGCCATTGAAATCCAGAACTACATATTTTTAAACTTTCAAATTTTATTTCATAAAAAATCAAAATTTCTGCACAGATATACATAGATATACACACTAAGCAAGAGCTATTTAAATATGTGGTAGTAAAGAAATAATTTATTGATATAGTAAGATCCCATATAAATAGTGGAAATGAATACTCACTGACATTTATTGTATGAAAAACTATTCAAAGCTTTCTAATTAAAAAAATAAAATAAAAACCAAGACTTTTTTTTTAACTTAGCAAAGATGAAATACCAAAATAGTATGGGTGTAGCTGTGAAAATATTTCCGTTGTTGTCTCTTAAGCAATATATACGAAAATTCATTACTCAGTAATTTCAGTCCTAGACACTTAACTTCTATTATTTTTTATTCTGTCTTGTAGCCATAAATTTCATAGTTGCTTGGGGGGTGGAGCTACATTCAAAGGGGATTTCATACATATCATCGGTATTTGTAACCACAGATTTTTTTTATTTTGTGCAACTTTTTTTTGGTTAAATGATTGGAATTTGTTGTTAGTTTGGGCTTTTAACTAAAACCAAGTTTTCAACAATTGTACAGTCTTGACATATGCAAAATTCTTAAATATATAAACCACAGTATGAAAATTTGACTAAATACGAGACCCAGTAATGAATATCAGAATATATGCATCACTCTCAAAGTTGCTTTATGCTTTTTATGATTATGTTTGGGCCAAGATTTGTTATGGATTTCTTGTTAAATAATATATAGGTATTACACCTTTAAAATTCATGCAACCATAGTGTACTTTGATGAGTGAGTTTAGATCGTTCATATTTAGGGATTATCCATCTTGTGACTTCTAATTATTTTATGTTGCTTCTCCCCCACCCACCCACCCACCCCCACCGCTCTGAGTTTGTAAATGCCTCTTCATTTGGATTGTTTTATCTGAAAAATTTCTCAGAACTACATTTTTGAATGTGAAGGATCATTGCTCTGTGTTTGTACAAAGAGCTTGGGTCATAGTTATTCTGATTGTATGTGGTCCTTGCCTGTTTTCTCTCTATTAAGAAGCATATGATCACTTTGACATTTTCCACTGGCAACTTTTTAGGGAAAATGGAATACAAGATAACTAATACCTATTGGTTTGAAAGACGAATGACATCAATTAATTGTAGTCTTTTGGGAAGGAGTTTTGGGCCACACACCATGCTGTTCAGGCTACTTTCGTTCTCTGTGCTCAAGGATAACTCCTGGTAGTGCTTGAGACCGCATTTGATGCTGGGAGTAGAACCCAGTTCACTGGTGTCCAAGGCAAGTGCCTTAACTTCTGCAACTACTACTCTGGCCCAAGTAATAATATTTTGTATTGTAAGAGATATAAACCCAACTCAGAACCTTAGAAGGAATCTGCAAGTCACCTAGCTGAAAAAAAGAAAACTGGAATCAGGAAAACATTAACTTATATATTCAAGATACATCATGAGAAATCATCTTCTTCTTATCGATTTCTTGGCTCTGCTCCTTTGGTTTTATTCCATAAAACCTTGGTGGTAAAAAGATGGCAATAAAGCGGGGCCGGAGCGATAGCCCAGCGGGTAGGGCATTTGCCTTGCACGCCGCCAGCCTGTGCCGGCCCGGTTCGATCCCCGGCATCCCATATGGTCCCCTGAGCACCGCCAGGAGTAATTCCTGAGTGCAGAGCCAGGAGTAACCCCTGAGTGCCGCCAGGTGTGACCCAAAAAAGCAAAAAAAAAAAAAAAAAGATGGCAATAAAGAACTCTAGGTTTTCATAATCTCAGATAGAAATACACAGGAAAAGTTTTTCCCAGTAATTCCTAAATCCAGGGAATTACTCTGATGAGGACTACTGGCTTTTTAAAATCATATGCTTACACCGGAACCTGAATATTTCACCTGAATATTACACCTGAATATTTCAACAGTTTACTGTGGTTGAGAGGTTGAAGTAGTCTTATTGTCCATGGATAAATTCTATATGATGGCTGTGTTTCCTGCTCTTGAAGAGCTACAAGCACAGAAGGAAAGGAGAAAATAGAAATAATGTTATCAGAAATAGGCTGAAAGGAAACTTTATGGATAAAAACGTAAGTAAATGCAAGTTACATTAAGAGTAAGGGCAATTTTTTTACAGGTATGCTACATGTCAAAGAATGAAGTTGATTCCCCTTCCTCATACATAACATAAATGAAATGAACTAAAGATCTAAATATTATACGGAAATGTTCTTAGAAGAACATGTAACTGTTAGAGGAATATATAGAATGCGTGTTTGTGATAGCATACTCTTGTATGCTACCTACGTGCAGAGCCTGGCAAGCTACCCGTGTTGTATTTGATATATATGCCAAATACCAGTAACAATTATAGACCTCATTCCGGAATGGCTTGAGGCTCTTTATGTTCCTGGAGCAAGCAGATGCCTTGGGCTCTACTAGCATGAAACAGGACATATGGAGATGTTACTGGGGCCCGCTCGAGCAAATCGATGATGAACGGGAAGACAGTGATACAGTGATACAGTGATACGTGTTTGTGATGTTGAATCCTTAGCTCTGACAGTCAAAGCACAGACAACAAAAGAAAACAAGGTTCTTTATGCTTCGTTAACGTTAAAACTTTCACACTTCAAAAAAAAATCAAGAATGTCAGAAGACAAACCACGAATGGGAGAAAATACTTGAGAACATAGCTAATGAGAAACTTATAACTAGAATTTAAAAATGGACTCTTAAAATCAACAATAGAAGAAAATTTAATAACAATTAAAATAGGCAATGAGTCTCAGTATTAGAAATACTCTTTCTAGATCTGAAATGACAGCACAGCCAGTAAGACATTTACCTTTCATGCAGCTGACCTGGATAAGCTCCCCAGCACTGAACATGGTTCCCTGAGCCCAACCAGGAATAATCCCTGAGAGCAGAGCCAAAATTAAGCCTTGAGCACAACTGTCGGTGGCCACAAAATAAAAAATGAAAAGAAATAGCGTATTTACATAAAGATAGTATCAGAGCCCACAGCAAGGGCTTGGCCCCACAAGACTGCTGAACATCTCACTTCAGCTGCTAATTGCAAGGCCAACTGGTCACCTGTGCTTCTGACAAATTGACTGCACCTCAGAATGGGGCCTCCTTTTTGGGTTTTATGTATTTGTCAGAGTGGCTCAAAGAGCTGAGGGAAATACTTATGTTTACCACTTTCTTTTAAAGGATGAATTCAAAGATGAGGTCTGGAACAGTACTGGATTTAGGAACTTCTGTCTGTGTGGAGCTGAGATGCTTAATTTTCCCTGTATGTTAGTATGTTGACCTACCTGGGAGTTCTCTGAACCTCATAAATTGGGGATTTTATGGAGGCTTAATCATGTAAGTGTGATTGATCATTAACTCTGTTTTCGTCTTAAGATGACAGCAGGTGGGACTGAACACTTCAAGCTTAATTTAAGGCCTGGAGCCTATATAATTGTCTGTGGAAATGGAAGATGGCACAGCTTGTATGGAAAAGTGTGGCAGTTTCTCAGTAGAGTTGTCATGTGACTCAGGTATTCCTTTCTATGTATAAATTCAAGACAATTGTCAACATCCACACAAAACTTTGTACATAATTCTTCATAGCAATGTTCCTAACAGCTAAGAAGTGGAAACTATCCAAACAGCTATCAACAGATGAATAAGTAAACATTATTTGACACATCCATACAATGAGAGGTTATTTGACCACAGGAAGAAATATAAGACAGATGGATGTCAAAACATTATGTTAAGCAATAGAAGTCAATCACAGAAGATCACATTTACATGCTCTCTTGTATACAGAAATATACCAAAAATAAACAAATCTAGACAGGCAGAAAGTAGTTAGTGGTTGGGCTAGATGAAGGGGTGTGGGAAGGAGAAGGGAGTTGACAAATAATAATTAAAGAGCATAGGTTTGATTTTTGGAGAGATGAGATGAGAGGTTCTAAAATTTTGACAATGTTTACACAACTCTGAATATACTGAAAACAATTGAATGGGTTCTCATGAAAGAGTGAATTATATGGTAAGGGAGCTGTATAAAAATAAATCTGCTATAAAAGAAGAAATATCTACCAATAACAAGCATCCCAAATTCCCATATAAACTTAATGCCTCATGGTTCCAACTATTAAGTAGAGAATAATGTTATATAATTATAAAATGGTTTATTTGACATTTTCTTCCATGAAGATTAGAATGTATCTATTTGGTCCCCTATTGTTTTAATTAAAGTATATTCTGAATCATGTAAATTTATCCTTGTATAAAAATACTTATGATTTATAATACTAGTCATAATGAGTTAACAAATAAATGAACTGTGGGAACTAGTTTTCAATTTTGACATATATTGTTAGGACTTTCAGGATGATCTATATTTATTAATGAAATAATCTATATGAAACAACCACTATGTATTATGTTTGGAAAGCTTTTACAGGCATGCCTAATTAGCATTTTTCACTTAGGTTTCTTAATAGAAAATAAAAATAGAATTTCCAAGTATTCTGAAGATTGCATTAATTTGTTACATATGATGGCACAAAAAAGAAAGGAAATTTTAAGTCTTCATTAGTGGCCCGGAAAAGAGAGTAAACAGCAGGCTCATTAAATTCTCCACTGATACCCAATTAGAAAGTTTTCTTATACTAAGAAGACCAATAAAATTATAAAAACAGTTCTAGAGAGTTTGGGTTGATGTGAAAAAAAGAAAACTATGAGAATTCAACCTGTTCACTGGCAAGGTAATATATCTGGAGGAGATAAATAGATGTAACAGTAATATGCTTGGAAGGTGCTATAGCCAAATAAAGCTAGAATAAATATAGGTATAAGCAAACATCTGATACAATGTAATGACCAAGAGTCCATATGGGAGAAAAATAATCACAACCTAAAAGTATATTATTATTTGGAGTACCATGATTTATGATACTGTTCATAGTAGAGTTTCATGCATACAATGTTCCAATACCACACCCTCCACTAGAGTATCCACTTTACTCCATCTTTGTCTCAGAGTACCCTCCAAACCACCCCCTCACTGCTTCCTATCCTTGGTAAATCCAGATATGTAAACAAGTTCTTAACAATCTCAAAATGTAAATGACTCATTTGAACAATAGTTCATCAAAATCCCACCTTCATACTTGTTAAGAACTTGGGCTCTGATTGGTGTTCTTGAGTGTCAGTTTCCTCTCTCACTACATTTGTCTATACTTCAAGTTAATTTACATGTCTACACTTCATTTTTTTTTCATGTGTGAAAACGATGAATTATGAAATAACTTCTTTTCTCATTGGAATAAGGAATGATCAGACCTGGGAATCCTACCACATGGTCTGCCACTCAGGAATCAGTGCATGTTAACACCTTGAGTTATTGTTTGTGTTATCATTTCATCATTTTCTGAATGCTTCTTGGTAACTTTCAAAGGCCTACTCTGCCACTGAGTGATTTTTTCGAATAAACAAATGTGAAAAAATTTCTATTTGGCTTAAAACATTCCACTGGCTGCATGAAGCTTCCGGACCACAGTTCAAATCACTTACATTGCGTCTAAGGTTGTGCAAGCTTCAGTCCCAATCTCTACTGTGTCTTTGTCTTTAGATCTTTCCCTTTATGCATGGCTTTGCTTCCCTCAGAACCCCAAACCCAAATCTTTATACAAATTATCTTTTCACAAAATGGGGGAGGGAACCCTTTACTTGTAAAAATTATGAAAGCTCTACGAATTTTAGCAACCTAAAATATTTGAGTAGATTTCATTGATGTCAGCAGACATGAAATCCCTGAATCTGAGATAAAGATCTTTATTACTTACCGAATAACACAAAGTTCAAGTTTTGTGTTCATGCCAATTTCACTAGTCTGCCAAACCCAGAAAGGTGGCACGGAGCGGCCTTTTGTGAATGCTGCCCACACAATGAATCCCAGTCTTAGGAAGTGAACATTGTTTTTAGGGGGACCATCAACACACGTGCCTGAATATTACCCCAGATGGAGGCATTATCTTTATTGCGTGGGACAGCAAACAATCCTGCCACCTGTTCCGGAGAAAGCCACTCTATCTTCAAAGACTATAAAACATCCTTGCCCAAGGGTATGTCACAGATCATTAAACAATGACAGCTTGTCTTCATTGAAAAAAAATGGTAGTCATCATGGATTTTTGGAATTCATTTAGAAATGTTGCATTAAAATATTAATGCAGGGGGCGGAGCGATAGCCCAGCAGGTAGGGCGTTTGCCTTGCATGCGGCCGGCCTGTGCCGGCCTGGGTTCCATTCCCGGCATCCCATGTGGTCCCCCGAGCACCGCCAGGAGTGATTCCTGAGTGCAGAGCCTGGAGAAACCCCTGAGTATTGCCAGGTGTGACTTAAAACGCAAATAATAATAATAATAATAATAATAATAATAATAATAATAATAATAAAATATTAATGCAACATTAGTTTCCTCACAAATTTAGTGCCCAAGCCCAGTGCCTCCCTCATAACACTCTGATTCCAGTCTTACTAAAGATGTTTTATGTAATTTCTATGTTTGCACATCTTTATCTTCATTGTGACAACATCAATACACATGAAGCGACAGAGTAGGATTTTCCAACATCAACTCTTTACCTTACATTTCCATTTGATAATGTGTGTTGCCCCTTATACATAAGCACAAATAGTTCATTCTTTTAGCTCTGTGTAGTTCTACTGGATTTTTGTGCTATCCTTTTAGTCAGCACTATTTGATGGACTTTGGAGTGTTTCCAGTTCTTTATGCTTAAACAAATGATGTCAGAAGCATCCTCTGCCTATGAATAGTGAGGTGCTGAGTTGGACACATTCTGCAAGATAAAATCACTAAAGTCTGAACGATTCTGCTTGCTTTTATCCAGTTGCTTTTAAATGGCTCTTTACACTCCCAGTAACAATATATGGAAAAAAAAGTGCTCTTCCCTTCCCTCACCACACACTCTCTACAAACACTGGGTATTTAGCCTATGAAACTTTTTGTCAACCCGATGGGTGAAAAAATATTCTCTTTTGAGCCAGAGAGAGAGCACAGGGGGTTAAGGTTCTTGTCTTGCACATAGTTGACACTGGTTTGATCCCCAAATCCACATAAAATCTCCCCACCACAGCCAGGAGTTATCCCTGAGCACAGAGCCAGTAGTACGCCCTGAGGCACAGAGCCAGTAGTAAGCTCTGAGCACATGCAGGTGCAGTATCCTAACCCCATCCCTTAAATAAAGAGAACAAAAAGAATATTCTCTTTTCACTTGCATTTTATGAATCATAAGTGAACTACAACATGTTTCACAATTTTGGGGCTGTAATTTGCCTTTGGAAACTGTTCATTCTTTCCCCATTTTTATGTTCTGCTTTTTATTTCTCCATAGAGAGGGCTCTTTAAAATTAGTGCCCAGCTAAGAGAAATGTTTCCCTAGTTTGCTGTTTAAAATACTTTTTGGGTGCTGGAGAAATAGTACAGTGGGTTGGGCCTGTGCCTTGCATTTGGCCAACCTGGGTTGAATCTCCAGCACCATATATGGTCCGTGAGCCTGCCTGAGTGATCCCTGAATGTAGAGCCAGGAGTAAGCCCTGATCAAAGCTGGGTGTGCCCCTTGAAAGCAAAACAAAACCAAAAAATATTCTGTTGGTAATTTTTCTGAGCAGAAGCATTGGTTTTTATTGTTGTTTTTTGTTAGTCAAGTTTACGAATATTTTATGGAATCAGAATTTGGCATATTTCAGACTTACTAATTTGTTCTTGTTCTTGTTGTTTTTAGTCCACACCTTGCAGTGTCCCAGGCTTTTTCTGATTTTTATGCTCAGGGATCACCTTTGGTGATTCTCAGGGGACCACATGTGATAGACTCAAACCCAAGTAAGCCATGCACAAAGCAAGCGCCTTAACCCCTCTGCTATCTCTTCCATTACAGACTCACTAATTTTTTAAAATTAAAAACATATCAATCTTATTTACTCACTTAAAATTAATGAAATTAAAATAGAAACTTCATGAATTAAAAATCAAAGAGAACAAATAAGTTTTTTTTTAATTTTTTTTTTTTTTTTTTTTGCTTTTTGGGCCACACCTGGAAATGCTCAGGGGTTTCTCCTGGCTCTGCACACAGGAATTACTTCTGGCGGTGCTCCGGGGACCATATGGGATGTCGGGGATCGAACCCGGGCGGCATGGGCCGGCCACTTGCAAGGCAAACGCCCTACCCGCTGGGCTATCGCTCCGGCCCCAGAACAAATAAGTTTTATTTAAAATAGTTTTGTTTTAAAAACTTTCTATTTAAAATATAGAAATTAAAAATTATTTTATAAAAAAAGTTTATAAATTTAAAAGTTGAAATAATACTGCACTTCCCATTTCTGTCAGTGTCCTGGTTTGTAAACTAAGAATAATCATGTTATAAATATATCAGGTGGTCTGACCATAAGTGGAAATCACCTAAACGTGAGGAGTCAGAGGTTAGGTAAGACAGAGAAGGGAACATGTGTGAATAAATGTCGAAAGAGCTGATACCAACATAGAACTGAGCATTAAATACAGGCAAAAAAAATGCACATGATGGCTTCCAAGTGTATGTAGAGCAACCCACAATGTAGGGAGAAGGAAGGGGGAGAGGGAGAGAGAAAGAGATAAAGAACCTGCCATTTAGGCAGGCTATGGGAGGGGGAGGGAATTGGGGACATTGGTGGTAGGAAATGGGCACTGGTGGAGGCGGGTGCTGGAACACTATGTGACCGAAACCTCCAAACATGAACAACGTTGTAATTGTATATCTCACGGTGGTATAATAAAATGTTTGATTAAAAAAAGAATAATCATGTCACTATTCAGACACAAACTTACTGTAGACAAGAGGATTTACATGATAATCCCGAGATGTCTGTAGGGCAAGCCATAATATGTAAGAGAAAGGGAGAGAGGCGAGAGAGGAAGAGAGAGAAGAAAAGGAAAGGTACCTACTATAGAGGCAGGCTGGGGGGAGGTGGGAAGGAATTTGGGGATATTAGTGGTGGGAATAGGGCATTGGTGGAGGGACGTGTGCTGGAACAGTGTGACTGAAACCAAATCATGAACATCTTTGTAACTGACAGTTATCTCAGGGTGGTATAATTAAAACACAAACTTGTATGTAGAAATATTTAACATAATATATAGTATATAATGCATAGTGGCCTGGAATATGCACAAAGTTTACATTATGTAAACTCCTGGTGACTATAGCTGCTCAATTCTTATTTTCTTCTTCCTATTTTATTAGGCAAATTACTGACCGCTGGCTTTGCATGGAGGAGGCCTGACTTCCATCCCCAGGGCTGCAGAGCACTGCTGGGGAGTGAGCCCGGGGCCAGGAGCAGCCCCTGAGCACTGCCAGGTATAGGCCAAACCACCCCTCTCCAGAAGAAGGAAAGATTTCTTCCTTATTTTTTTTTCTTTTTTGGGACACAACAACTTTTTGGGTCAGAACTCCACCCAGCAGAAGAGCCTATCACAGCCCAGCTCGCGCGCGCTTGTGGCTGTTCGGTTCATCAATAAATGCTGGAGATCAGAGGTGACTATAAGAGTATGCCACCCTCATGGCAGAGCCTGGCAAGCTAACCGTGTAGTATATGATATGCTAAATACCAGTAACAATTATATCGTAATTCCCATGGCCTGATGGAATGGTTTGAGGCTCTTTATGTTCCTGGAGCAAGCAGATGCCCTTGGGCTCTGCTAGCATGAGACAGGACATATAGAGATGTTACTGGTGCCCACTCGAGGCAAATCGATGATGAATGGGAAGACAGTGATACAGTGACACTGTATCATTTGAGATGGAGAAATGGTTTAATGAGGTCACATGTTTTGCATGTAGGAGGCCCAGCAGAACATGGTCCTATGATTACAGAGTTAGGAGTAGCTCCTGAGCACTACCAGATGTGACACCCCAAAGTAACAAAGAAAAGTACTTTTAGCTGGAATTTCTCTATATATTGTCTAATATTTCTTTCAAATGT